>QEPC01007511.1:314286-359930 GCA_003113815.1 Sphenodon punctatus | reverse complement strand
GGGTGATTTCAGACATTACGTCGTCCCAATTCACCACAGTGGATTCCCGGCGGGGGTGAACAGATTAACCACCCCCCGTGGTCAAGGAAAGCCCCGAACAGACATGACGGGACCGGGACCACAGCAGAGAATCGGACCACCAGACCACGGCCCGGGGCAGCGCAACAGACATTACGCCGATTCCGGGATGGGCCGTGGTCAAAGCACCCGGAAGGTGCCAGGGCGGCTCGTCCCGGCTGTTGTTGTGTGCCCTTTAAATCTCCCTCCCCGGTCTGTGCTGTTGCTGGTTGTCTGGCAGCGACACTGCATGCTTTGTCCCCGGCTGGGAATCACTGTCTTTGGCTCCGGCTGGTGGTTGCCGTTCAGACATTACTTTTTTTGTTTCCCATTGGGAATCTCTTTGACCACGCTTTCGGAGATGGTCTGGGCCGGAGCTCTGGAAGCGTGGTTGATTTTTACCCCATGTGGGTATTGACTGTGGTGAACATCTGACGGCCGCCGAACAGACATGCAGGGCACTTTTGCCCCGCCGCGGAATTGACTGTGGTTCACTGTGGTTGAGCGTGATCTCGTAATGTCTGAAATCACCCTGTGGTTGACCATGGTCTCATCTAAAATTACCCTCAGTCTCTCTCTCTCTCACTGGCACACCCCTTCCACAAGAAAAGGAACTGCTCTTACAGGTCATAGGGCAGGACTGTTGGGAAAAGAAGTCCCCAGGCTCAACAGTTCTATTTTTCAGTAAATAGATATATATTAATATATGTTAGGCATATATTAAATTTGGAGAAGTTGGGAGCCCTGTCTGCATTATTGCATATAGAACTGAACAACATCGCCTCTATGAAGCATTCAGATTGTGGTGACTGGGACAAGAAGAAGTAGGAAGGAAACAATGTTTTTCTTCAATTTCATTACAATTCCATATTTTATTGTTTTTTCCAAAGGCTTCCAATCTTCATTTAAGTATTCTTGTTAATTGATTGACTGTCATGTGTCCAATTTATGTCCACTGGGTGTCCAACAGCTAGATCTGGGTGTCCATTTGGACACACAACTACTGCTTAAAAAATGCCCGCTTTAACCCTTACCTCAGTGCACAGTATAAGAAGAGGCAGTCCATTTTGTGAGGAGACAAGACCTGGCACTCTGTGCAGACAATATCAGTGTGAGATGCATAGCATAGTTGAATCTCTTGTTTCTGTTCTTTTGTTAGCTCCTCTTACTGAGGCTTGTAAAAATGGTATTTACTAAAATATCATGTACATTTTAAAGCCAATAAAGATAAATCTAAAGTGCATATCTGTGTGGTTAAAGATGATGAAAAACAGCTGATGAACGTTGAGCCGATTCCTGCAGAACAGTTGTTGGAAACATATAAGAGGAAAATTGCTGATGAAGGAAGACTTTTTCTGGATGAATTTCAGGTTTGTATTCAGTTGTGTGTCCTGCATAGACCCATTTTTTTAAAAAGCACATCACCCATCCCATAGCCAAAGTTGCTAGAGTACCGTCTCTAAGAATATGGGGCTAAATCTGACTTCTAGTTCTTATTGATGTATTAAGTATTGTTTTTTCCTCATTGCACTCTCAGTTACTGAGCTGATGAATATTGTACAGTCGTAAACCTTGCCATTAATGAAGTCTAGCAGGTTTACCCTTTTGGAAGCGTTTATTTTTGGTGTGCATTTTTCTAATCGCATCAAAAGAAACGTGGTGAACATAATACACATTCCTTAGGTGTGGTCCTCAATCTGTAGAAATCAGTGACAAATTCCCATTGACTTGCATGAAGAAAGGATCATAAACTTTGTTTCAGACTTAGGTGACATATTGTTTTTGGTAAAAATACTATGGAATTACAGAACTATAACAGAGGAACAGTTTTTAACAATGTTAGTCTCTTGTCTCTCATTAAGAATCAAATTACTACATGATTTTGTGAATTAAAAAAGCACTGTATTTTACAGAGCATTCCCAGAGTTTTCAGTAAATTTTCTATCAAGGAGGCACGCAGATCCTATAACCAGAACAAAAACCGTTACATTGACATTCTCCCTTGTAAGTACTCAGTGTGAATTTGGCATTCTGTATGTATCACTCATTGTTTTTATTTTTGTCAATTTAAATATATTGAGGTAATATGGGCAATATGAGGGCTAGGGGATGGGGTGAGTTAGGAAATTGAGGCGGTTGGAGAGAGTTTTTTTGTTTTTTATTTATGGTTATATTTAATATTAAGACTGTATTTTAATATTGTAAGCCACCCTAAACCGCCAGGAAGGACAGGGTAATAAGTTTAAATAAATAAGTGAATAAATGAATAAATATTTGTATTACTTTTGTTTCCAATTATCTAAACAGATGACTACAACCGTGTCCAGCTCTCTGAGATACAGGGCGATGCAGGCTCAGATTACATCAATGCAAGTCATATCGATGTGAGTGGCACATTAATGAAACTCAAAATGTATCAATGATCTTGTGAAAGTCTGTGGACCCCTTGAAACCTACCAGTGCAATGTTATAATCAACTTATCCTTTTTTGGTTGAAAGATAAGTAATTATATATGAATTTTTATTACAGGGGTTCAAAGAGCCAAGGAAATACATTGCTGCACAAGGTAAAGTTTTAACTATTGAACCTCATTCAGTACTCAACTGACTTTTTACTCAGATGGTGGATCTGAGCAGAATTCATATATTCAAGTAAACTTGAGTGACTGCAATATTATATATATTAGATAATATTATATTATATATTAGATAAGGTTTGGAGTATATGCCACCTTTGAGGAACAGAAAGGATTTTGTTTTTTCAAATTATTTTTCTTAAACATTCGATATGGGCATTTTTGCTGAAGGTTGCATTTTGCCTCTCTCTGTCATGCAAGAACTTCCACTGAGTTTTGAAGTTAGAAGTAGATCTGAATGCCCTAGTTTTGGTTCCCAAATTGATACATCATAAGCTTGCTTGAATTTTTGAAATTGTGGAGGACCTAACCTATAAAAGTCAGGGCTGTTTAAAGTGTGCCTTATTGGGTATCTAAAATGACTTGTCTCTTCTGAAAATCTAGTCATACAGGTTAGAGATGGCAGAGTTTTAATAAAATCATTGGAGATAAAGGGTGTTTTCACACAGACAGCTTCCCCGCCTCACCCCAGGCCATTTAAAGGCAGCCTGCCAGATGTGTAGGCAGAGCTGAGGTGGGTCAGGCTGACTGTACTCTGAGGTAGCTCTGCTGGCGGTGTTCTGGAACACCCAGGAACACTACCAGGGGAGTGAGCAGCCCAGATTTGGGCCACCAGCCGGAGGCGGGGTTGCTGTCCGTCTGTTTGGTGGATAGCTGCTGCAGCTCTGCTTCTCACTGGAGGTTGCCCCAGAAACCCCATAGCATTGCAGACCTGCTAGTCCGCAACTCTATGGTGTGTGGGAAGGGTGCTATCCAGGTAGACTGTGGGCTGAGGCAGCTCCCGGTTCCATTTAAAATGGACACAGGTAGGACTGCAGTGAGCACATGTGGGGTACACCCCTGGACTTGCTCCAGGGTTGACCACCCCTGCGTCCGTGTGAAAGCACCCAAAGTAGTTCAAATTATATATTTTATTGGATCAACTTTGGTTGGTGAGAATATGCAAGCTTTCAGGCCACACAGGGCCCTTCCAAAGGGATGAAACCCACGCTGAAGGAAATGGTTGGATCCCCACTCTCTGTATGGTACTATATAGTCTTTGCCTCCTGAGTCTACAAACATGCATGTGTGTGATAGCAAGGCTTTGAAAAACATTCTTTGAAAAACATTCTTTTTCAATTATTTATGCTAGGTCCCAAGGATGAGACAACTGATGATTTCTGGAGAATGATCTGGGAGCAGAAGGCAACAATTATTGTCATGGTGACCCGATGTGAGGAAGGAAACCGGGTGAGAGACATACACACACACAAAATATATTGCTGTACTACAGTGAATTAGGCTTTTCTCTTTTTTTAAAGAATTTTTTTCCCTATGCTCTTGTTGTCCTTTGTAGAAGTTATTACTCTCGATTGCTTATGATAAAAAACCCAGAAACTAAATAAAATTGATTTTACCACCAGTTTTGTGTTGTCACATTTGACAAAGATATCTTTCTCATAAGATTCTAATGAGGTATAAGCCAATATGGTTCTGCCCTTTTGGACTTCTAATTATCAGCACATCTCTAATGAATAGGGACCTATGTGTTGCTATCCTGCAGATAAACACATGAGAGATTAAGACGTGTCCCAAAACCTCCATGAATTAGAATTCACTTAAAGTTAAAAACTTACCATCTTATATGTTCCTGACATACCTCAAACCTAAATGTGGTCTGTTCCACACTGAGGACATTTTTCTTGTTTTAACATTGGGCAGCTCCACCACTAATGACTCAAGTTGGTCTTTGCTGCCTTGTTTTTCTCTAATCGTCCACTTCGCATTCCACTATTTGGCATGCCAGTCCTGACTCCTTTCTTTAGCTGTGTGTTTCAGGATAGAAGGGAAGGCTGGAGTTGGAACTGAATATAAGGGAGCGGAGCGGGTGGCAGCACCCAGGTTTACTGCAGAGAGGACTCTGCAAAAGTTCAACCTTTGGTGGGGGATAGGATTCCTTATTTATTTATTTATTTATTTATTTATGTAGACTTAGCCGCTGCCCTTCCCACAAAGGCTGAGGGTGGCTCACAATCAAACAAAAATAAAATTTAAGCAATAAAACCTCCCACCCTCCACTCAAAACCCCACCATTCCCACAGCCCTACCCACAAATTCATCCAACACCTTTCCCCGCCCACCAAATGCCTTTACAAATAAAAAAGGTTTTACACCATCTCCAGAAGATACTTAGGGCTCATTCAGACGTGTGATTAAATCGCACAGCTGCGTCGGCGGCATCCTGCGATTTAAAGAACCTCGCACTTCTGGGTTGGTGTGAATGCAGTGAGCGCGCACATTTCCACCTAGCCCGAATTTTTGGAGCGTGGTTTGAAAAGTTGCTCCGAGCAGCTTTTCAAACCACGCTCCAAAAATTCGGGCTAGGTGGAAATGTGCGCACTCACCGCATTCACACCAACCCGGAAGTGCGGGGTTCTTTAAATCACACGATGCCGCCGCCGCGGCTGTGCTATTTAAACACACGTCTGAATGCCGCCTTAGGCTTGGGCTCAAATGAACCTCAGGGGAAAGGGAGTTCCACAGAACCAGGGCAGCAACTGAGAATGCCCTCCCATGCACCCCCATCCTGTGGGCAAGGGTAACAGATGATACCTGCAAGAGGGAGCTCCTGGCCAACTGTAGGGGCCACAGTGGGACATGGTAGGACAGGCGGTCTTTCAGATATATGAAAGACCCAGCTATATGGGATCCTTCCCACTATGACTGCTATACAGATTACAGGTGCAAAGTGAGTAGATTCAGGACTTGTGTATAAGTTCAGATTTTGGCCTTTGGAGATTTTGAATGTTTAAATACTAAAGATTGCATTCTGGAAACTATTTATGAGCTCATTATGGTTAATTGATTTCAGTCACTCTTGACTAGCACTAAAATGAATCACTGCACTGAATACTTAATCCAACTATTTTGATCTATTTGTTTCCCTTTGGATGGAGTGGATATAAAGAGCTATTTGTGTCTCACATTGGTAACCAAAATGAATATCTGCGCCAAATATTTTGTTTTGTGGTATATTGTTTATTTCATTGATTTTGATATTTTGTTTGGGATATTTTGGTTTATTCATTTATTTAGTTTGGGTACTTCAGTCATTTTGGTTGTGTTTTTTGAGTACTCTATAGCACTAGTCAAGCAGTATACTACTGAAGTGACAAAACTACCCAAAATGAAAATCTGAATAACCAAACAAAACACAAAAAACCCCACCCTGAAATATTGAAGTGGATGAAATAACTGAAATAATGGATATATAAATTTGGTTTGGTGTAGAAATATAATTCAGATATTCAGAGGACTATCCAAATTTTGGGGCAGATTCAAGATCCGCGTGTTTGCTGTGCATGAGCACATGGCACACACATAGAGCACACATGATAAATGCAACATATTGCGCATGATGCACACCCATGGTGCACGATGCACATACCAAGCATGTATATGGTGTGGACTTGGGGTGTGGACACAGATCACACACCACACGCATGTGCATGGACCTTGGATCAGCCCCTTTATTTGTCAATACAAAATTGATTATTTCTTTCAGTTTTACTCTTGACTTCAGAGGGTCTGATGAGCTTGCCAGAGGATTCAGAAGTTTAACTTCATTAATTAAGGAGCTAACTATGTTAAACTTTAGAAAGCTCAGCTGTAACCATATTAACTTATGAGTTGCTTGTTCTATGAAAAACGTTGCTTTTAGCATCAAGAAACCAAGGGAAAAGTGAAGGCATACTCTGAATAAACTGGAAATAATTTACATTTTCTGTTTTCTTAGAACAAATGCGCCAAATACTGGCCATCCATGGAGGAGGAAACTGCAACTTTTGGTGAAATTGTTGTGAAGATCAGTGAAAGCCAAATGTGCCCAGATTACATCATTCAGAAATTGCAAATTACAAATGTGAGTTGGGTCGAGGTTGGTTGAACGCGGAAGCGCGCAAACACTCCTGATCTATTAGATCAGGAGTGTTTTTGTCTGCACAGTATCAGGAGACTATTAACAATACATTCATCCATAGCTAGAGAGGAAAGGGATATATGGAATTTGTCCTGTTTCCAGCAAGCAGATGTTGGCTTTGAGGAATACCTAGCAAACACTATTCTGTTTCATGTGGCTGGTAACCATGACCTGAAAGTTTAATTTCCAAGTAGGGATTCTCTTAATATTCTGGAACTTGTATTGTCGATAGGAACACTGGCAGCATGCTATATGACTGTTGACACTGCTGGATGAATTGCATGCACATATTATGATTTCCACACTGATTATTTTTTTGGTTTAAATTAAGAAAACAAGAAAACAGTAGTTTATATGCATAAGGCAGCAATGTCATTACCTCTTGATAAATTTTGTTTGTGTATGATTCAAAGAGCACTGTTTCTCACGACAGAATCATAGAATTGGAAGTGATCTTCCTCATTCCAAGACAAGGTGCCCTGTACCAGTGACTTCCATAATTTTTGCCTGTGTGGTCCATTTTGAGACTTAAATATAATTCCATGAGATCCAGAGAGCAACATGCAAAGTATATCTAATACCACCTGGGATCGTGACCTCATTGGCAACATGGGGTGACCCCATAGAGGGTCCTGATTAGAGCTCAATTGAGTACTAAAATGATTACCTACAGGTAATGCCCATATTTTCATGCACCCCATCAGGCACCCGATGGGCTACCCAAGGACCAATCAAGTGCCCGATGCCTGAAAATGTGAGCATTACCCAGAGAAACTGACAAGCCCCAGCTGGGAGCGCTGCAGAGTCCAGCTTCTCAGAGCTACAGCCAGGGCGTGTCAGTTTTAAAGGTCAGCTAGCACTTCCCTCTCTACAGCACCTCTCAGGTGAGAGGCACTGTGGGGGGAGGGGGAGTGGCCATTGAAAGTGACAGGCCCTGGCTGGCTGGGACACTGCAGTGGAGCATCCCAGATGGGGCCTGTCACTTTCAAAGGCTGGCCAGCACTTCCCCTTTACAGTAAAAAATAATACAATCACCCTAATCCTATGGGACCCTGAAAAGACAATGTACCTGGCTATCAGTTACAGTGAAGTCCCATCACCCACAAATGTAATTTTTTTTACCTATTTAGGTCTCTTGCACTGCTGAAATGTTGCAATGTTAATTCCATTTTCTCCCAGAAGTTGCATATTTATGTTTGATTTTGATCTGACCATAATGAAAACTTTCCACTTTGTACAGAGAAAGGAAAAGACACCTGGGAGAGATGTGACTCATATTCAGTTTACAAGCTGGCCTGATCATGGAGTGCCTGAAGATCCTCATCTTCTCCTCAAATTGCGCCGCAGAGTTAACGCCTTAAGCAACTTTTTCAGTGGACCAATAGTGGTTCACTGCAGGTAAATTTTGAAACCATGGTCATCATAATGCCAAGTGGAGCCACCAAGAAGCTTGAGTCAAGGAATATTAGGAAGCTTTAGGTGGGCCAGATTTTGCATACTTGATTGCTATAAAGTCAGGAAATTTTGATGACAAGGAATGGCTTTAGGAAGAGGTCTAATTTGAAATGGTACCAAGAGCTCACAATTCCCACTCATATAAATGTATCTGTAAAAGTGTGCAACTGAGAAAAGCTGCCTGCTTATTTAAATACCTAAGTACTTTGATTTAAGTTGGAAAACATTGGCCATAGTTCTCAGAGTGGTTTAAAAATGCAAATTTGTCACAGAGTTTTGAACTGAACATTAATTTGGAATGCCATTTTCTTCACTTATATTGTACATCTTGGACATTGCATCACCTTGCCATTTATGACTGCTTCCCATTGTTACATCCCAATGACCTAATTACCCTGTACTCATCTTGTTAGTGCTGGTGTTGGACGCACAGGAACTTATATTGGAATCGATGCAATGCTGGAGGGGCTAGAGGTAGAAGGCAGAGTGGATGTTTATGGTTATGTTGTAAAGCTACGTCGACAGCGATGTCTCATGGTCCAAGTAGAGGTATGCTTCAATCAACTGCTGATTTTTTTGACAAGGCTGAAGCTACAGTGACCAGTATTTTCTGTTGCATCCATCTATAGCCAAATATAGTACATACCCATGAAGGAAGATGGGGAGAAAGATTATGTACAAAAGGAAGGTGATCAGTAATATTCACATGCACCTTCACTGTCTCCCCAGTCTTCATTTTTTCCATCCTGTGTTTTCTAGTACATCTGTAGAGTAACAGGGAATCTTCAAAACACTCTGCCCATGGAAAATCCATTCACGTCAATGAGGCTTGTGCCAGCAGAGTGTTTTAGAGATTGGGCTGTAAATGAGAACTTCCAATCACACATTACATTTGTGTATGTAAGCATAAACAGTATGTCTTGTTGCATAAGTTATTTCCAGAGCCAGTCTTCCTTTCTGCTGTTGCAGAGCCCCTTATGTATACCCACCTGGCCAAGCAAACTCACAGGTTCTGGCTCCCCAATCTCACTGCTTTATTTGGTGAAAACGATTGTGACACTGGCCTGCTCTGACCTGCCTGGGCCAACGCCAAACCCTGCCCATCTGTTCTGGACCCACTAGATGTGGATCCAGCCAGGCTGGAAACGTCTGGGCCCATGGTCCGGCCCCACAAGCTGCCCAGGTAGGCTGGAGCAGGTTGAACCAGGCGGGCATGTCTGTTTTCATGCAGTGTGGGGGGTCTCCATGGAAGCCAGCCATAGCTGCCTGTCCTATCATGGTGGGTGGCAGGGTGCCGGCCACAGCACGGGGGTAGAGCTGACCAACCGTGTGTCACTTTCCCTCCCCAGGTAAGACTGGGGGAACATTAGTTTCTGTCTCCCAACCTAACCCAGCTGGGGGTAGCCCACCCACACCCTTAGGCGGGATGACAGCCACCCATCATGTCAGTTAACACCCATTGTCAGGACATACACAGCTCCATTTCATCCAACACCAATTCTGTCTATCCATGGATAGCCCTAGAATTTGCAAGGCCTGGGTCTTGAAGGGGGGGCATGGTCAGGGTCTCAAGGGAACAGGGGTGGGGAGGGTGACCACAAGTGCAAACAGGGCTTACATGGGTAGAGTCATTAGGGTCCCACAGGAAGTACCTGCCTTATGGGCTGCCCCTAAGGGACTGCCACCATTCCAGAAGTACTCCAGTAAAAATGCTGCTGATGCTCCTACAGGCCTCAGGAACAGTAGGCCCCATAGGAAATGCCTGCCCTTGAACCTCCCTTCCATGCTGGGTTTTGCCTGCTCTTGTTTCCTTGCTCTTACCAAGTGCTTCCCGTAGGGCCCTAAAGACCATGGGGCCCATGGTCATTACCCCACTACACTCATTCTATGGTCGACCCTGAGCCCATCTTTCTTCACAGTCGATCCTGGAGAAAATTGGCCTCTGCTATACAGGATGTTTTACACTACTCCCAGAAAGTGTGCTCTGCTCTACAACTGCATTTAATGGTATTTAAAACACTCAAAGCAAATTTAAACTCTGTTCTTTCTGTTCATTTCAATTTATGTCATGTGTAAACTGTGGAATTCTAGGCACAGTACATCTTGATCCATCAAGCATTGGTGGAATACAATCAGTTTGGTGAAACAGAAGTCAGCCTCTCAGAACTGCACCCCTACCTCAATAATTTGAAGAAACAAGACCCTCCCAGTGACCCATCCTTGCTGGAGTCAGAATTCCAGGTAAACAGAATTATCTGTTAAGAACATAACTCCATAAGTAGTGCCATACTGGTTCAGACCAATGGTCCATTGAGCCCAGCGTCCCGACAGTGGCCAGTCATGGTTGCTTGGAACAAGTACCCAATCTGGACACAATGGGCAATCCATTTCCTGTTGTACACTCCCAGCTCCCAACATTAAGAAGTTACATTCCCTAAACCTATTAGTCATTAATGGACCTACTTCAAGAACTTATCCTATCTTTTTTTAAACCCAGCTATACTTCCAGCCTTGAAAGCATTCTCTGGCAACAAATTCCACAAGTTAATTGTGTGTTCAGTGAAAAAATACTTCTTAAAATTTGTTTTAAATCTACCACCAGTTAGTTTCATGGGGCATCCCCTAGTTCTAGTACTATTTTAGAGGGTAAATAAGCCTGCTCATTAGTCTCCCCCCCCCCCCCGCATACTGTAGAAAACGTGAGATGCATTGATGTAAGTTTAAGTAATAACATGGAGTCTGATTCTACCATACAAGTTAGTATTTTTATATATTTTAAACAAGAGATCAATAAGTCTGTTTGTGGAATAAGAAACCAGATATTACATTTTCTTGTTGGGTAACTGTGCATGTAGGAATGTGACTCAATCCTCAGCTGATATAAGCTCAGCTTTGACTTCACTCAAGCTGATTTACACTAGCTGAGTTTCTTTCCAGGGAAGTCATCACAAATCTATTTTAGACTTCTCTGTTTTTGCTTGAAAATTGGCATTTTGTATTTTTGAATGAGCCTATATAAATATTCCATAATAAAAAAACCTCTGGTTTACAAGAAGAGTTAAGACTCTTGCAAATTCAATCATGAACAAAAACGCATGGAAATTGTTTTCCACCTTAACTTCCATGCCATGTTAGCAGTAAAGACATTGTACAGTCTCACATATTGTGCTCACTTAAAACTTAGGGTCCATGCACCCAACACTTTGCCTTCATCTTTCAGCCCCAATCCTCTTCCTTGTTGCAGCTTGGGACAACACAGAAGCTGGGGACAGGAGGGCGTGAGCTGGCCCTCACCCCCTCTGTTTCCTCTTTAAGAAAGAGAGAACTTAGGAGTTTTGGCTCCCACCCGTTTTCATCCTCTAATCTACTTGGTCCTAGCCCTGTAACAGAGAACTCAGGAGTCCTGGCTTCCAACCTCTCCACCCCACTCTAATCCAGAAGGCCTCTCTTCACAGGCAACTCAATAGTCCTGGTTCCAAGACTGTTTTCTTCTCCCCTACTCTCAACCTTGTAACAGACAACCCAGGAGTCCTGGGTCCAAGTCACCCCTCTAACCCTGTAGCCCCCACACCCCTCACAGAGAACTCAAAATTTCTGGAAAATACAATGTTTGTCTGTATGTGTCATATGGAACAGAAGTGTGTGTGTGTGGAATGACAAAAAATGAAACAAACAAAAACAAAAAAAATCCTCATCCTCTATCTCCTCCCTCCTTCTCACCCTTCTCATGGCCCTCCTCCTTCTCCCTCCCCCGCCTCCAGTGGCCTTTCTCCACCCAACCTACCCCTTACTTTCACCCATGCCCATACCCCCTCCCCACCCTCCTCCCCGTGCCCATTGATCTACATATTGCCAAATCTAAGCGCCCCTCCCTCCCTCTCCCTCTGATCTCCTGCTCACCTGACCACCTTTGACCCTTCACCCTCGATGCCCCCAATGCCTGGAACACCCTCCCTGCCCACATCCGCCTTGCCACCTCCCTCCGCTCCTTCAAACCCCTCCTCAAGAACCACCTTTTCCTTGCCGCCTTTCCCAATGCCTGTGGATGGAACCAAGCCAAGCATACGCACCTGAGACTTCGCAGCCGCTTGCATGTTTGTTTGTTTCTCCCTTGTCTTCCCCTTGTCCCCTCTCCTTGTCACCCCCCTCCTTGTCATTTTAGATTGTAAACCAGGCTCATGGCTGGTGCTATACAAATGTTTATAATAATAATAATAATAATAATAATAATAATAATAATAATAATAATAACAGGGAGAGAGGCTATTGGGAGTCAAAGGATAGGGAGTCAGCTATGGTAAGTGGGTAAAACAATAGGACTGCTTCCTCAGATATCCTATCCGTCCTCTAAATCAGTTATTTCACTTAGAACCTTATTATTGTAATTATTTCTAATTCCTCCTGTCATTCCACCCACTGACTTAATTCTGTACAGATTTTTATTTTTCCCTGCCATTCCAACCATTCCATTTACTGCATCTGGTGCCTTCCTCATCATTTCACACCCAAAGATGCAACTGGGTTGCATAATTTCACAATCACTTAATTGGATGTTGGAATGACAATAGTATTTATTTAGAAATTGGCACTGCTGTTGCCTCCATTCCTTCCAATGGCCATTCCATTTTATTAATTTCAATGAATACCCAACTTAGTTTTAGTTACACATTTGTATATGACTCTACCCAGCTTCACTGGCTCTGAGAAGGCAGTGGAAACTAGTGGGTAAGAGAAATAGTTGTGAGCCATTATCAGCTGTCCCATTATCCCCAACTGAAATGAAAGGATAGAGGAAAAGGAGGGGATGAGAGGCCAGCTCATGCCCTTCTGTCCCCAGCTTCAGTGTTGCTCCAACCTGCAAAGAGGAAGAGGATTTGGGGCTGAAAGATGAAGGCCAAGTGTGGGTGCATGGAGCCTAAGTTGTAAGTGAGCACAATATGTGAGACTGTACAATGTTTTTACTGCTAACATGGCACTGAAGTTAAGGCAGGCGCCTTAACTTGCAATTTCCATGCTTTTTACTGCATGATTGAATTTGTAAGAGCCTTAACTCTTCTTGTAAACCGGAGGTTTTTTGATTATGGAATATCAACGTTTTTTTAAAAAATACAATGTAATGGAGAAAATTTGTCCTGCTACTGTAACCTCTAGGTTCACTCTGAGACTTGCATTAAAGACATTCTGAGACAGTCTCACAAACTTATCACATGCATATAAGAACAGTTAAATCCACAATATATTTATAATTGGATTACATTATATTAGCAATATCATACAATTTAGTACATTCACCATAAGTTGGCCCAAAAATAAATGCAAAGACTTTAAACCGTAAGGAGAGTCCAATTTTCATACAGTCACTGCAGATCCACAGGACAGGCAGACTTTCTGGTGATCCACCAATTAAGGCTGATTGAAGCTCTTGGCATCTGGTCACTCTTCTCCTTTTCACTCCTATGGCAGAAGTCCACAAGAAAAACCCTGTCACAGAGCAGAATAACAAAACAGTATACCAACTTTCTCCCCCTCCCCCTTTTGTTCCAACATTCCTAATTACATTAATACAATACACTAATACAGTAAATAGTTATGAACTGCCTTTTTGGTATAAACTAACCTGAATTAAATTGTTCAGGGCCTAGCAGAAAGACCAATAAGGCAGCAGTCTGATCCTCTTCATAGCAACTCTTCTGCTCCCACAAGGTCTACTTGATATATATGCCTAATGACAGCATTAAGATGGCTGCCTGTAACCCTTTACATATCATTCAGGAAAGCACTAGAACATTTCCACAGCTGCCACTCACTGAACATGTGCAACATCTTAGACTAAATCACAACTGCCCCACCCTTGCCTGACATTAGCTTGTTCTCTTAAAGGGACACTCTCAGAGCACATGGGTTACACTAGCACAATAGAATGCTGAGAAGCATAACTACTATGGGAACAGGGCTTAGGGGAGGCTAAGGTGGAAGAGCTGCTCCCTTCAGTTTAAAAGGTTGTTACTTCCTTCAAATAGCAAGCAAGGCAAAGCTGGATTTTTAGTGGTAGTTCCCTGTTTTACTAAGAATACAACTTTGGTTCGGCTTAAGCATTGCAAACTTCCCAAAACTGCTCTGTATGATCTCTCTAGCTCATGGCTTGTACAGGAGTCTTCCATGCTACTGCCCACTGTCAGAGCTCTTTTCCTTGTGCAACACTGACCATTCTGCTTTCTATAAGGACCTCCCCCTGTACAGGGCCCCCTGACTCATTCATTCCTTGTACAGGGCTACCTGACTCTGCTGTGCCCATGTACAGGACTCTCCACCTGGCATAATGCTGCCAATCCTGAAGTTCTCCCCCTCTACAAAGCTCCCTCACTCAGTTCTCCTCTGTCCAAGACTCTTCCCCAGCACAATTATGGCCATTATTCTGCAGCTCTCTATGTCTACAAGACTCCCCCACTTTACTCCCCTTTGGACAGGGCTCCCTTTCTTGCACAACTCTGCCCACTCTGCAGACCTCCCCCTGTACTGGATTCCATATTCTGTAACCCCAATACAGCTGCTCCCTGTAAAGTGCTCCCCCTGTGCATGACTTCCACTGTGGAAGCTATTTACAGAGGCTCTGCACCTACTCTCTCCCCTTAATTCCCCCCCCCTTGTGTATGCTCCCTCCCAGCTCTCCCATAGGATTGCCCTCCCTGGCCTGAGGTTCACTTTTAGAGTCCTGCCAAGAGGACTATACTTGCCACTCTGCCCCACAGGATTGGTCTGCACAGGACCCCACCATCTCCCTGCCCCATTCCTGCAGAATGCCCACTCTGTCAGCCCAGAGCACCCACTTACCCCTCATTCCTTAGTGATGTTGGGAAAGTCTGAGGGAGAAGTGCTGAAAGAAGATTGATCCCATCTGGCCTGTAGCCTCCTGTCCCTGTCTCAGAGATAAACCTCTGCCCTGTTCCTGCACCTGGGACCATCCCAGGCAAACCCTAGCACTTTGGCCCCAGCCATGCTCCTCCAATGGGACACCCCATAGGAGCCGCAGCCCAGACACCTCATGTTTTTGGAGGGGGAAGAGCTGTCACTGAAATCCATGAGCTCTGTGGTTCTGGGAGAGTTTAGGGGGCAAGATCAGCCAACCCAAACGTCACTATGGGATTTTCTAGTTGTTTAGCTTTCTCGGTGTCCCTTTCCCACAAACCAAGGCGCCTGCTGTGCAGGATCAGATCAGAATGACCTTCAGCTCTTTCCCTTCCACAGGCCTTGCTCTTCTCCTCTCCCCACCAGATCTGCTCTAAACATGGCCGACCAGTCACTCACACTGCGTGCCCCCTGGGAGGACCAGTTTCCTCTCTTTCCAAACACTAATAGGCTCTAGCAAGCAGCGCCTGCTGGGAGTTGTAGTCCCTAGTATTCAAGACTTTTTGCTTTTAAACAGTCTTTTCATTACACATAGAATTTTCGCAAGCACTTCACACTCAAAATGGTCTCCATAGGCTAACACTGAATTTTCAAGTTGTCACATCTTAAAAACTACTAACCGGATTTACGAAAAGTAAACCAGAAGGCACCTTCTGGTAGCCTCTTTGAATTTTTCTAAAAGGCTTACACCTCCTCCCAACCAACAAAAAACCCCTTTACCCTGCCGAGATCAAGACGGTCTAACTTTTGAAAAAAACAGGCATCAAAGTGCACTTTTCAAACTGTGATATCTCAGCTATTATCCAACTAATACAGCTGGAATTATTTGGACAGCATGCACTGCTTAATCCAGTGCTCCTTCCCCTCAAATTTCACAATCCTAACTTTAATCATGTTAATTATATAATGAATAGAATGTTCTGGCTTTATAATGGAGAGTACAACACACCTTAACTATAGAGTGGCTCTTGCCACTCTATAATATGTGGCAAGGTAGTTCTGGCCCTTTTTAGAGTGAGAACTTCCAGAATTAATGCTAACCCTGCAGTGCCTCTGCAATGGGCCGGCCCCTGGCCTATATAACCTAGACTGTGTCAATCCTAGGTGAGAATGAAATGTGTCAGTCTTAGTGAGGTGAGGCATTAGCTATCTGGAGACTTGCCAATCATTTAGCATAGCCTAGAAGCCTTGTGTGAGCCAGGGCAGTTTGCCCTGTGTTTTCTGTTGCTTGCCTGAATTCATTATTAAGTTCTGTATATTGTAAAGGCCCCAGCATGTCCCCACCCTCTTTTTTGTTTGTTTGTTTTTTGGATAATGCATGATGTTGTTAATGAGCATGTGAGTGAAACTGTATGGGTTGTAATGGATGTTAGTATAAGAAAGTGATTGTTGAGGTTGAAAGCTTAACTGGTCATTTCCATGGTTTGAGGTGTTTAATTTTTTATTGTGTTAAGTATATGTTATTAGATGTATCATGTAAATATCATAGCTTAACGTCTTTTGAAAATGACAGAGTTTTTTTTAAATTTAGTACATTTCCTTGCTTCTTGTTATGGGATATGTTGGTGTATTTTCAAAGTAGACTACTTCTGTTTTCCTGTGTTCTTTTCAAAGTAGAATGTCAATATCTACTGATAATTTTGAGAGACAGAGTAATTTGAACTGTGCATCAAGGTAGAATGGCTGAGACCTTATAAGGCCGAAGAAGGTGCCAGGTTCCTGCACTGGTTTGCAGCATAATTGGCTGCACACATAAGTTCCTCCATGGTGTTTGGACTCTCATCCAGCATTCTGGTCTATGTAATGCACTGCAGAGGTAGCCAGTGCATCGGTCAATTCACTCAGCTCATGCAGCTAGTGGAGCTTGCTAGAAGCAGGGTGTGTTGTGGTTCTGGATTATTTTTAAAGGCTGGCAAACTGCCAAAAGAAGGCTGCAGCACTTCTACCCAAATCAAAGGTCCCCTGACACAAACTGTACATGGCTTCATAAGCAGGGCTGATCATTGGCTGCTGCACGTCCCACTGGATAGGCTGAGATGGGCAATGGAGATTGGAAAGTGGGGAGAAATGTAATAAAGTCTTATTGCAGAAATTGTGGGAATGCTTTTATGGCAAGAGAGAAACTGGGACACGTGACAGGCAGCAAGTCAAAGGGGGGGAGGGGTATGATCCTTCTTCTGCCACCTGCTTCCCAACTGCATCTTGTCAAGAAGAAGTAGCAAAAAAAAGCAGCCCCCAAAGCATGGAATGGGATAAAAAGAAGGGAAGAAAGATCTAGGCTGATCTGGAAATAAGCTGGAGAGTCTGCAGTGTGAAGCTGCTGTACCCCAGGGAAGGGCAAGAGAGACACAGTTGAAGAAATATCTAGAAAGAACACACAGATAGGAATGTTGCCCTGGGACTGCATGGGCATCTTGGGGCTTGGGTCAGACCCTAGTTTCTCCCAACTGAACCCACTCCCGCACTTCTCAAGCAGGCGGCCCCAGGACACATATGCGGTTATGGCCCAGGACACCCTGGCTAAACCAGACAGCTGTATAATATACCATACCAGAGATGAGCTGGGGATGTGCTGAACAGGGACTCCAGATAATTGAATTAAGTAGTATGGTGTCTTGTATTAGGGGAAGACATGGGAGTAGGTCCTAGGAACATAAGCATAACATCCTTGGAAGAAACCACAATCCGTATTTCTACTAAACAGGTTTGAAATTTGACCACTTAGAATGAAAGTGGGGTCATAGCTTAACATACAGCTGCTGTTGTGGTGACTGTATAATATCACGGAGTTACAGGTGGCAGCTTGTTTTTCTTTTTCCTAGTCTTAGTGCTCACTGACTGAACTTTATATAAAAAGTAATGCACAAATCATTTTCTAAGACAAGGCTGTGCCTGTAATTAAATGATTAGGCTCTGATCCTACGAGCTGGCCTACTTGGGAGACCTCTGCATAATTACATCCATAGAAAGCAGTATGAGCTCTGGAGCTCAGATGGGAGACTTATTGTGTTGTTGCATGTGACTTTAAAAAATATATATATTCTCAAGGTGGTCTTGAGGCGGGTGGTCCGGTAGTGGGGGAGGTTATGGTTGTGCCCTTGTCATGGATGGACCATTATCTCCTCCAGGCCAGCCTCTCAGTGCACCACTCCCAGAAGGGGAAGGGACCAGTTAGGATGGTCCGCCCTCAGAGGCTGATGGAACCTCAGCGGTTCCAGGAGGTCCTGAGGGAATTAACCTTGGATCTGGATGGTCACTCTGTCGATGAGCTAGTCCAGCATTGGAACAGCTTGCTGGGGAAGGCCATTGACAGGGTGGCTCCGAGATGCCCTCTGCCTCTGTCTCATCACCGCAGGGCCCCTTGGTTTACTGAGAGGCTGCGGTGTATGAAGCAAGCAGGCAGGAGGCTAGAGCGACACTGGCATCGGACTCGCTCTGACTCCGACCGGCTTCTCCATAGGGCCCATTTGCAGTCCTATGTTGAGGCTGTGAGGACAGCAAAGAAGGGGTTCTTTGCTGCCCTCATAGCATCCGCGAAGTCATACCCGGCAGAGCTGTTTCGGGTGATGCGAGGGCTGGTCAGTCCAGTCTCCCTTCGCCTGGATAGGGACTTGTCCCAGGCCCGCTGTGAAGAGTTTGTCATCTACTTCACAGACAAGATCGCTCGGATTCAGAGCGACTTCGACGCTGGGTTGGGGGGCAGTAGGCGGAGAGAGCGAGGTGACGGAGGCCCCGTCTGGTCCAGCTTTGTGGGAAGAGTTTCTGGAAATGACGCCAGCCGATGCGGTGGATGTCCTGGGATCTGTGAGAGCTACCAGTTGCAAACTTGATCCTTGCCCTTCCTGGTTGGTGAAAGCCTCCAGGGAAACATTGGGGCCGGTGCTGGCAAGAGTGGTTAACTCCCCTGCAGCAGGGGAGGTTGTCGTCCAGCCTCAAGGAGGCTGTGGTGCTCCCCCTGCTGAGAAAACCATCACTGAATGTGGACGCACTCGCCAGCTACTGACCTGTCTCTAGCCTTCCCTTTTTAGGGAAGGTTATTGAGCGGGTGGTGGTGATCCAGCTCCAGGCGCCTCTAGACAGTGTTGGTTTCCTAGACCCTTTTCAATCTGGGTTCCGTCCTGGCTATGGCACTGAGACGATGTTGGTGGCCTTGATCGACCATCTCCGCCAGCAGATGGATGCAGAATGTTCTACATTTCTTGTCCTGCTAGATCTCTCAGTCACTTTTGACACCATAGACCACGAGTTGCTGTTGAGGCAGCTGTGTGACCTGGGGGGTCTGGACAGGCCTGTTCTTGAATGGTTCCGCTCATTCCTCTCGGGGAGAAGTCAGCGGGTGGTGTTGGGAGCGGAAACATCTTGCTCCCGCGCCTTGTCCTGCGGCATTCCGCAGGGTTCTATTCTGTCTCAACTACTATTTAATGTGTATATGCAGCCCCTGGAGGAGGTCGTGAGAGGGTTCGGGGTGCGCTGTCACCAATATGCTGATGATACTCAGCTGTCCCTCTCTTTTTCAGCTGACCCAGACCCTGCTGTCTTGTTGCTATCCCAGTGTTTGGAGGCCATGGCGGAGTGGATGTGACAGAGCAGACTGAAGCTCAACCCCGATAAGACTGAGGTGATGGTGGTGGGGAGAGCAAGGGAGGTGTTGGCCCCCCTGATTGGGGGGGGTTCACCCTCCTGTAGCTCAGCAGGTTTGAAATCTAGGGATGGTGTTGGACTCAGACCTCCGCCTAGATCAACAGGTGGAGGTGGTGGCGAAGGCCGCCTTCCGCCAGTTGTATCTGGTGCGGAGGCTACGTCCATACATCTCCAGGCCAGACTTGGCCTCCGTCATCCATGCCTTTGTCACCTCAAGGCTGGACTACTACAACGCACTCTACGTGGGGCTGCCCTTGTTCCTAGTTCAGAGGCTGCAGCTAGTGCAGAATGCAGCGACCCATCTCCTGACGGGGATGGGTTGTCGGAAGCATATAACACCTGTGCTCTGGACTCTGCACTCGTTGCCAATAGCGTGCTAAGCCAGGTTCAATGTATTGGTATTGATCTATAAGGCCCTTCACAGTCTTGGCCCCTCATACCTCAGGGACCACTTCGACCTCTGTACCCTAGAGCGGCTCCTTTGGTCTGCCGGGAGTGCCTTCCTGGAGGTCCCCCATGTTAAGTGGGGGGCCACAATGGAGAGGGCATTCTCGGTGACCGGGCCACATCTTTGGAATTCTGTCCCGGAGGAAGCTCGCCTGTCCCCAAGCCTCCTAACATTTTGGCGGACGGCTGTTCGCCCAGGCCTTTGGGGAGGGTGGGTTAGGGTTTTTATTTTATTTTTTATAGGTCCGAGTCCAACACCATCCCTAGATTTCAAACCTGCTGAGCTACAGGAGGGCGAACCCCCCCCAATCAGGGGGGCCAACACCTCCCTTGCTCTCCCCACCACCATCACCTCCGTCTTATCGGGGTTGAGCTTCAGTCTGCTCTGCCACATCCACTCCGCCATGGCCTCCAAACACTGGGATAGCAACAAGACAGCAGGGTCTGGGTCAGCTGCCCTTATTTTTTATTTTTCTTTATCCCTGGATGTTTTAATTGTTGATGTTTTTATGAAAGTAAAGGTTTTATCAATTTTAATTGTACATGGCCCCGGGATGCCCTAGGCATATGGGGTGACTCATAAATGTAAGGAAATAAATAAATAAATAAATAAATAATTTTAGAGGATCCCCTTTATTTTTCCTCCCTCTTAACCATCTCCTTTTAAACTGTTTTAAATGGATCTTGCGTGGATTTTAAGTTGCTCTATAGTGTTTTATTATATATTATTGTACTTGTGTTGTAAGCACTTCAAACACCATTCGGTGTATGTGTATGAGTGTTATATAAAGAAACTTTATTAATTTATCATTTATTATTATCATTTATTATTATCATTTATTATTATTATTATTATTATTATTATTAATTATTTATTTATTTATTTATTTTCATCATCATCATCACATGAGAGCTCTTAAGACTATTATCTGGAAGGCCTCTAGTGATTCACAGAATGAAACCAAGTAGTAGGGAACAGTGTTAGGAGAAAGGTAGTAATCCTACTCAAGTATCTTTTTAAGAAGTTGGAGGACCATTGTATGGTACAAGGCATGAATTCCCATTTTCTTCTTATTTATTAGAGACTACCAACCTACAGAGGATGGCGGACACAGAAGAATGGCAATCGGGAGGAAAATAAAAGTAAAAACAGAAATTCCAATACGATTCCATGTGAGTATTTCTACCCAATTCAGCAACTAGTTCATCGTAATTGCTTAGGTAGGCTTACAACCCAAACAAGATAATTGTTTCCCAATGTCATATACTTAACTAGTTTATCCCATTCTAGAAAAAGAATGGATGAACAATTAGTCAAAATTAGGGCTGAAATGCAGTCTTTGGGAAACTTCAGAAATAGCCGAGTATTTGCGGTATTCGGTTAAGAAAGTCCAAATTCTGAAGTTCTGAGGAACAAGGCCATTGTTCGGAAAACTTTGGGAACTTTGGAAACTGCTGTACACGTTGGGGCTGGTGGACAGTTGAGTTTCTTCTGGAAATGAAACTTAGGGTGAAAACAGACATGACGCTAACCACCCTTTAACCACCGTTGGTGGTCATTTATGCATGTTTCAGGGCTGCATAGGGCACCAATAAAGCCCTGCAACATGCATAAATAACCACCAAGGGTGGTTAAAGGGTGGTTAGCGTCATGTCTGTTTTCACCCTTAGTGCCATATTTGGTAGGAGGGGGGTATGGAAGGGGACAGTTGAGTGATGGTAAGCCAGGTGGCAAGTTTTGATTGGCTGGTCAAGCCAGATGGCAAGTTGTTGATTGGCTGGCAGGGCAAAATAAAAGGGGCTTCAGCCATTTTGTCCATTCCCTTTGGTGAATTTGGCTGTTTGCTAAAGTGCTGCTGGATCTGTAAGTAATCAGCTGGGGGGAGGAGTGCCTGGCCTGGCCTGGCATGGCATGGTTTGGCTTGACTTGGCCTGTCCATGGGGCCAATGCTGGGAGATGGGGTTTACGTTTAACTTTACCATGCCATGCAGGGTTGTTTTTTTAAAAAAAAAACAGCAAACTATTGGGTGCCACATTGCTTCTAGTTCTATCTGCTGCTTGGTTGGCACTTGGCACCACGAGGCCAGAGGGATCTCACTGCCTGGCTCCACTTCCCCTTGCTTGGTCTGTTCAAGTTACCAGTGCCACAGTACCAATGCCATGCCAGAGGGTGCCCCTGGAGGGGGGCAGTGTGAAATTAATGTCTGATTTCTTAATTTTGTTACTGCTGGGGCCTGGGCTTGCTGACTTTTGGTGGGATTTATTTCTCCATGCAGTTGCAGACTGTTTTGCGGGGTTGTTGTATTCTTCTTGAGTGAATGTCCCTTGCTAACCTGCATTTTTGTGCACTGCTTGGCTGGCATAATGATTAAAGTGGGTGCACTCACTGCTGATGGTGGACCATGCTGTGGGTACACTACTGTTGGGTGTTTGTTTTTTTATTTTTGCACACAGTTGCACTTTTGTGGGGTTTTCTTCTGGAGCAAATGTCCCACTCTTGCTAGCCTGATTTTCTGGGTAGTGCTTTGGCTGTGGGTTCAAGAACTTTGTAACAACTTTCTGAAGTTTCCAAAGTTTTCCGAGGTCCAAATTTCTGAGTCCAAACTCCAAAATTTCAGAAACAGTGCTGAAAAGCTGACAAATAGTTGAGTCGATTATTTGGAACTTCGGTATTCGACTCGAGTACTCGGTAGTACTATTCAGTACAGCCCTAGTCAAAATGGAAACGGTGCAAGGTGCATGACTTTGCTAATAACAGATTGGGTGCGACATTAGCACAAGTTAAAGAACTGCAGTTTTTTCCAAATTCAAATTATAACCCAGGAAGATGGTTGGCATTTTTGCAATGTAAATAAGCAGTGTAAATAAACTGCAATTTTTATGACTTTTTTTTTTTTTTTGCATACAGATGACTATAACAGAGTACCAATTAAACAAGAAGAGGAGAAAAGCAGAGACAGTGAACATATTTCAGATGAATCCTCTGATGAAGAGAGTGATTGTGATGAGCCAACTATGTATATCAATGCTTCATTTATAAGTGTATGTAGGCAAACTATCCATATCTGATATGATTCCTGCTAATCATGCTCATGTTACTCTTGTGAGCAGTTCTGTTTGCTTCAGCAGTAGTAGGCTACCACACATGTCATAAAGATATTTGGGGTTTGCTCTGGTTTTGGATTATTTGCTTTAGCGCCGCAGCAGGTAGCACATTTGCTACCCGTGAGCAATGCCTGACTCAGTACTCAAGTATACTGATCGGGCACCTTATTACTGACATTTCGGGTGATACTGAGATCAACTTTCCAATTACACAGTCAGGTTGTCGACTTCCCAACCTGCTTTTCCAAGTTACCTATATACCAGTAGTTACCGACATACCAATATTTACTGCTTACCATGTTACTGCTACCAGGTTATTTTTTCCAGGTTCCTGTCTGTTCCTTAGTTTCTCTGCTTTAGCCAATCACTTTTATTCCCTCTTGGGAATAAAAGCACGGGTTCACATTTCACAATATTTAGAAAACCACCTTTAGTGAACAACTTTTTTTTTTTAAATGAAGTAAATAGAACTGAACTTGGAAAAAACACTATATTAAAGTACTTAAGAAATGTATGAACTTAAGTATACCTTTGGAATTTGGGTAATAGAGATTCTGAATGTTAGCCCATGAAATGATAGTTATGTATATCTGAAGAACAAAACTATATAAAACTGTGAGATAGGAAATATTGACAAGTAGTATGTCACTTGCATGACCACAAGATACCTCCCTTCCTGATCATGTCATTACATCAATAAAGGAATGATATGCCTTGGGTGGGGACATGCCAAACCTTTCATGGCTTGATTACGGAGAATATATTACAATACACAAGTATTACCAGCAAATGGATATTGGGTTCCCTACCGACTCCCAGATGATCATGGGATGAATGTGCTGCATGGTGCCCTGCCTGTCTGCCTCCATCAGTGGCAACTTACTGAAGTAAATTCATAGGGTATCTTTAGACAGATGGCCAATGTCACTGTCCCTGTACGAAGCCCCAACAGTGCCAGGTTTAAATGGACCCAGCAGCTACCGCGGCCCACAGTCTGTCCACATGGCACCCCCTCCCCCACACCATAGAGCTGTGGACAGTTTAGCCACAGATCTAGGCTGCTGCCTGCAACTCTATGGTATTGCCCGGGCAAGCCCCAACCTGAAGCGGAGCTGCAGCAGCCCGTCTACCGAGTAGATGGACCGCTGCTCTGTCCCTAGCTGATGATCTGGATTTGGGCGGCCCACTCTGCTTGTGGTGCTCCTTGATGTTACTTCGTACCGCAAGTAGCGCTGTCCCAGAGCAGGCAGTGTCTGCTTTGCCTGTGCTCAGCCTCACACCCAGGTGGCCCACTTTCAAATGGACCCCACCCAGCGCTAAGGCAGAGCAGAGGCGTGAGTGCAGTCCATGTAAAAGAACTCATATAACTCTTAAATTGTAAGCCTGCTGGGGCAGGGACCATGTCTTTTTCTTACAATTGTAAAATGCCAGGTACATTGTTTGTGCTATATAAATGCTTAATAATTAATAATTAACAATTAGCGATTAATAATTAATAAGTAATAATTAATAAATTAATTAATAATTAATAATTGACAATTGACAATTAATAATTAATAATTACTTGCTATAATATAAGTATGTAAATTGGGGTGAGGAACTGCAGGAATGGGGGCCAAATGCAGCCCCCGCAAAGTTTTTATGTGGCCCCTTGACCCAGTTCCTACACACAAGCACTGAAAACGGGAGCTCAGGCTAAGCTAGCAGTGATGTGCACATGTACAAAGGATCAGACTGGAATCAGTTCCATGGCACAGATTCATGTTCTGGAGGAACCCTCCTTTTCCATATGCACTTTCACCCCAGCTTCTATGCGGCCCTCGTACATTGTATTCATTTTTGATACTGGCCCCTGAGAGTGAAATGTTTCCTCAATTCCCATCCCCACCCCTGATGTAAATAACTGGAAATAATTTGGAGCCCTTTATCTGAAATGTGATTCTGAAAATGCAGTAGAGTGCAGATCTGTCAGTGTGCTGCCCAGGTGCCTGCCTGGTGCCTAGCACCAGAATTGTTTGAGGGAAGCATTTTAAGAATCGAAGATAGCAATGTGGTTGTGTGCAAAGCCTACACAGCAGACAATTACATGGGATGAGAGAGAAAATAAATCTTGAAACAAAACCATATTTTACCCAAACATATGTAACCAATGAGCCTGGTCCCAGATCAAGTTCAAGTTTATTATAAGGGACTGGCTTCCACCATAGCCCAAACACAACACACAACAAAACAAGACAATGCAATCAACACAAAAACACACACACAAAATTTGTTTCCTAATGTGACCTACCACCCCTCGTACACCTTGGCCAATGGGAAAACTAGGTCAATTTACACACACACACCAATTTACACCCTCCCGGTTCCGCCCCCCCCCCTCCCAGGTCCAGGTAGAGAAAAGATGCGCAGACTGAAAATGTGCACAAACAAGAATTGCAGAAAAAGGAATGATGGTAATAGTAAGGGAACTCAGAATGGTAACCTGGTAACTGAATCGGTAACTTGGAGCATCAGGCAACCCATCTGGCAGTAAATCAGTCAGCAATTAGTACTCAGTATCACCAAATTAAGTCGGGTACTGTATTTGACGGGTATGCTTGTTTTTGAGGGTACTCATTTTAGCTTTATTAAAGACTGAGTCACATCAGTCTTGTAAAATTTGCCGGTCCAGGGGATCAACATTGAGCTAAGAACATAAGAACTGGCATACTGGGTCATACAAATGATTCATCCCATCCAGTGTCCTCTGATAGTTATCAACACTAGATGTCTTCTGAATCAGTGCACCAAACCAGGGCATACATGAAATGATCCATTCCCTGTTCTTTACTCCCAATCTCTGGCAGACAGGGCATTCATCTAATAGCCAGCTTGGCTAATCATCATAGATAGACTCATCTTCCATGAAGGGCTATTACATTACACAGTTCTCTGCAGTCTCAAATATTCCAAATAAGAATATCCTTAAATCCAATTGATAATGTAGAAAATATAGTGAGAGGCAAGTAATTTACTTTTATTTTTAACATCGGGTTTCCAGTTGGGCTTCAGCCCAACCTATGTTTTTGGCAGTAGCGCATCTATCAGTCTGAATTCCAGGCACAGATTTGTACAGATGAATATAACCATTCATTTGTGCCTGTGGGCAAAACAATTGTAGCTAACAGTATTGCAGTCTTATCTAAACATTTTTGGGGAAGTGGTTGAATATCAGTGGATGGATTTATTTATTTATTTATTTAAATTTAGATCCCAGCATTTCCCAAAGAGTCAGGGTGGATAACAACATATATAAGATAAATATAAATAACTAAAAAAAATCGTAAAAACCCAACTCTCCCAAACCCCTATCCCTGTTTGCCAAACACCTGGCCAAATAAAATGGTCTTACAATGCCTCCAGAAAAATTTGGATGAACCTCCACGGGGAGTTGCATAAATGGGGAGCAGTTACTAAGAATGCCTCTCTGCATTCCATCCTTGTGTGGACTTGATGCACTGATAGAAATTGGAAGAGAGTGCTCTCGTCTGACCTCAAAGATCTCAGGCCCTTTTTGCACAGGCGCTCCCCCCGCCCACATGTGTGGGTAGATGGGCGGTGGGGGGGTGTCCGTGTGATCACAGCGGCGGGTGCGTGTGTGTGGTTGTGCGTGTTCCCATGCTCCACCCACCTCCACCCATCACTCAAGCATGGAGCAACAGGCATCAATGGTGGACACTCTGTGCATAGAGATGGGTGGTGGGGATCCATGCAACAGGCCGCCCATGCACCGTCACCCGCCGCCGTGCATTCCCCCAGCACAGCCAGCCTGTTTGAAAAGGGCCTCAGTGGAACATGGAGAAGGAGGCAGTCTTTCACATAGGCGAACCCCAGGCCATTTAGCAGAGTCCCATACAACTAATCGTTACTCAGTACAATGAAAGATTTGTTTCAGTTCTTTATCCTTTCATTCAATTATTGCAAGTACTGATTTTAAAAATCTATTTACAGAAAGTCACAATGTGTGTTTGCATAAGTAGCTTGTGGATCTGTTATGTTGCATGAGATTTCAGCCATCCGTTTGGGATATTACATGTGGAGAAAATCCTCTTTATATAACGCAATATCCCTCATATTGGCAGTCTATGGGCCTTTTCACACGGACCGCGTTAGGTGTGGGGATAGGTAGGTGCCAGCGGTGGGTGGAGGTGGGTGTGCGGCCGTTCCCATGAGTGCACACCCACCTCCACCCATCTCTACGCACGGAGCATCGGGCATTGGCACCAGTTGCTCTGTGCGTGGGAGATGGGTGGAGCTCAGGAGCATGCACGGACCCCCACCCTCCACCTACGGTGTTCCCACGGGTGCCCACCCATCCCTTCGCACTCGCTGCAGCATTTGCATGGGCACACACACACACCCCACCTGCACACATGTGCGAGGGGGGGGGGCACCCGTGTGAAAAGGGCCTATGACTCACAACAATGTGGAGCCAATGTCTCATCCATATTGTAGAAGAACTGCATGGGACAAAAGAAGGGGTCAGTCCTATGCCCCCGTGTGCCTTGTCCTTTCCACTACCATCTAATGCCTGTTTTTGTGGCAGCTTTTGTGACAACTCATTTCACATAAACTAATTAACAAAATTCATTTGGAAACAACTCCATTTATCAGTCTTCTATTACTTATTTCATCATAACCTGTTCAGCAACCTGAAATGAATATTTACTATTTGTGTGGACTATTCATTTTTGGAGTATCTGAATATCTTAATAAACCCCATATCTGGGATGGGCATATCTGGAATAATACCAGATAGCTGAATAATACCTATGGCTGAAATGGGTATTTGCATTTTTAAGTTATTCTGTTTCGATTCCGTTAGTTTGGTTTTTTTGGTCACTTTGGTTACATTACTTTTGGTGATCGCACAAGTGTAAAAGTGCTAATATTGCTGAAATGATGTATATGAAATACTGAAAAACTCAACCCGAAAGAATCAAAACAGATACCTGATGGAATGAAAACTGGGAGTGGTTATTATGTGCTTTGTTAGTGTGGGTAGGGTAAAATCAATGGACTGGCTCGGGTTTTTTAGATATTCATTTCAGCTCTACTGTTCATCCATCTCTAGTTCAAACAGCCTCATTATCCCAGAACAAGCCAGACTGGCCCCGAGTCTGCTGGCCTTCCGCCGGACCTGTAAGACCTGGCTGTTCATCCAGGCCTTCAGGGAAGGGAGTGGGTAGAGGTGGGGGAGATGGGTAGTGGGCGGCTGGTTGGGTTGGGTTAGGGAGGGTTTGGGTATGGGTTATTTTAATCTGGGTGTTTTAGGTTGTTTTAATTGTATTTTTAGTTATGTGTTTTAAAAAGTTGTTAGCCGCCCTGAGATGCTTGTAGCAGGAGGGGGCAGCATATACATTTTAATAATAATAAATACATTTTAATAATAAATAAATAATACTGCCTCATAAAAGTGAAGTGGATTGGGGAAGTTTCAAAATGTATTTACTTGCTTTTGTGAATTTCTCTGTTGTGAGTTTTACCTACATGCACAGCAACTGCCTTTCAAGAAAATAAAAGAAATCACAAATGAATGCAGATTGTCTTTTACAGGGCTACTGGGGTCCAAGAGAAATAATTGCAGCACAAGGGCCGCTAAAAGAAACCATTAATGACTTTTGGCAGATGATCTTCCAGAGAAAAGTCAAAGTTATTGTGATGCTGACAGACCTGAAAGATGGTGACAAAGTAAGTCTGTCTTCTCAAATATGGAGTTTGATACAGTATTCTCTCTCAGCAAAAAATACAGAACTTCAATTTCTAAATGGCAATAGAAGTTTAATAACTGAGAATGTGCATCTTTCATGTTTTATATATTACATTTGATTTATAAGTCAGACTTTATTGACAATGATGTACAGCAGAGACCCAGGGTCATAGCAAGACTGTGGAGGACCTGGACTCAGCCCACAGTTATGCCATCCCCCCGAGGGTGACTCAGAAGTAAAATCAATCAATCAATAATCAAGAACAAACCACAGTGTACAAAATAATTAGACATTTCTGACCTGATGTTAACATGCTGGGGAAGGGCCGCTAATACCAGTCCCTACCTTGTTTCTGGCTTTGCTGAACTCACTGCTTGGAGTCCTCATGGTCCAGACTTTGTCCATCACTTCCCCTTGCTGACTCCCACCCCTGTCAGGCTCCTCCAAAGACAAATCCCTGTAAACGTGGGGAGTGGAACGATTGTAGATTTCTAGTCAGGGAGCAGGGAGGCTGGGAGCAGAATAAATGGAGGAGGGTGTCTCCAAGTGACCTCGGTGTGTGTCCCCTTGGCTTATCAGTGAAGCGCAAATGCAGAAGAGTGGCTGGGGGGTGGGGGGGCACAGGAGGGCTTGCTTGGGATGGGTGGTTGCTGTTGTGAGAAGCTGGGGGTACAAGAGTTTGGGCTGGTGGGAGCCAGAGTGAAGGGTGCAAGTGGAACAGGCTAGGGTGCAGGTGAGTGGGACTGTGGGAAGGGCTGGGGGAGTTGGAGTGGGGGATGCAGGTGGGAGGGGCTAGGGTGCAGGTGAGTGGAAAGGGCTGTGGGAGTTGGAGTGGGGGATGCAGGTGGGAGGGGCTAGGGTGCAGGTGAGTGGAAAGGGCTGTGGGAGTTGGAGTGGGGGATGCAGGTGGGAGGGGCTAGGGTGCAGGTGAGTGGAAAGGGCTGTGGGAGTTGGAGTGGGGGATGCAGGTGGGAGGGGCTAGGGTGCAGGTGAGTGGGAAGGGCTGGGGGAGTTGGAGTGGGTGGTGCAAGTGGGAGGGGCTAGGGTGCAGATGAGTGGGAAGGGCTGGGGGAGTTGGAGTGGGTGGTGCAAGTGGAAAGGGCTAGGGTGCAGGTGGGTGGGAAGGACTTGGGGAGTCAGAGTGAAGGGTACAAGTGGAAGGGGCTAGGGTGCAGATGAGTGAGAAGGGCTGGGGGAGTTTGAGTAAAAGGTGCAGGGGGTTACAGGTGCAGGTGAGTGGGAGTTGGAGTAAAGGGTGCAAGTGGAAGGAGCTAGGGGTGCAGGTGGGTGAGAGGTTTGGGGGGTTGGAATGGAGGTGCAAGTGGAAGGGGCTAGGGGTGCAGGAGGGTTTGGCTCAGGAAGACGGGGTGTGGGGTTTGCAGATGAGTGGGGCTGGGGTGAAGGAGGATTGGCTAGGGGAGACAGAGGGTGCAGGTGAGGTTAGTCTCCTGGGAGGGGCTGGGTGAAGCAGAGTTAGGTGAAGAGAGATGGGGTACAGGTGAAGTTAGGTGGGAGAGCCTGGGGGAGATGAGGTGAGGACTTGCGTATGAGCAGGGGTGGGAAGGGATGCTGTTGCAGGTGAGGTTAGGTGGGAGGGGATGGGGTGGGGGCTGCAGGGGGAAATGATGAGGTGCAGGAGGGTGGGTTAGATGGGGACAAGGGGGGTGCCAGCTGGAGGGGGATGCGGGGAGCAGCCATGTGCCCAGGGCGCATGGAGAGGGGTCAAGCAGCCTGCTGGCCAAGTGCACCCTCTGCAAGTGCAGCTGTTCGGGGAGCAACACTTTTCCCCTGCCTTGCCGCATCCAGGCAGCATCCTCCCCAAGCGCTGGCTGACCAGCCACAGAGCTCCCCGGGCAGCGGAGCCAGGCAGAGGCAAGGGAGGCTTGCTCTCGTAGCTCCGGGTCAGAGGCTCCAATTCTGAGTGATGAGTCACCATCAAGCCAAGGCAGGAGAGAGTAGCCGGCCCAAGCGAACTCGTTAACATGTGTCTTCCGTGGCCTGATAGCTATGCCAGTGATTCAGATGCTTTGAGGTACAGGGAAAGCATCTGGGGTAGCAGGTGTCTGGACAATTAGGCATCTCCTACTTTGCCTTCTCACTTGTCCCATGCCTCTATCCCAACCCCCCTCCCTCAGAGGCTCCCCACTTCAGAAGCAAGGAGCCCGAGATGGGTGAGTGCTCAGCAATCCACAGGAAGGGGGTGTAACAGGAGACGGGAGCAGCACTGGTTTCCTGTTTGACTTTATCCCCTTTCATCTTCCAGGGTTCTGGGTGTGCAGAAGGCATCCCTACCATTTTTATTTTAGTTTTCATTTGCAAAAACACACCTTTATTTTGGTTTGATTTTTTTCAGAAATGACCCTACAGTTTTTTTTGGGGTAGGGTTATTAAAAATTCATTTTAAAAATTCACTGTCCATGCAAAAAATGGCTGCCAGGCTGTTCTGTGCATGTGTAGCCCTTTTCCCAAATAGCGCTGATGCTGCTAGCACCATTTTTGAAAAGTGCGTGCATTCGCAGAATGGTCTGGTGCCATTTTGCACATGCACAATTTTTAAAAATATTTTATTTTTTTAATTTAAAAAAACAAAACAAATGAAAGCAAATAATAATTATTTGCTTATTCATCCAGTTTTGTAACATTTGTTACAAACACAAATGGAGTTCCATTTGTTTACATAACAAATAGAAAATGGCTGTTATGGATGCACATCTCTACTCTGTATCTGAGACAGGGAGCCTGGGGAGTATGGGCTGAAATGGCTTCAGGAGGTTGCAGGAGCAGAGAGGGAAGCAGGAGACTCAGCAGTAGCACTGGTCTTCAGCTCTGCTCTCTCCCTCCTCCTGTAGCCACTCAGCTTATTCAGATTCTGCATTCATCAGGGAACAGGAAGTGTCTACCAACAAATGATGCTTCTGGATGAGTGAGATCCAGGTTCCATGGTCTGTACTATATAGTGAAGCATAAGGCATAGATAAATGCATATGTGATGGCTATCTCCTTTGCCAACACACTAGGGATTGACCTGTGGACCTCCAGAGCTCTAAATGAGTTTATATAGCTAGAACTAGTGAGCTAGGTTACACTATTAATGATATAACAGACTAACTTGTGTTCTCTGTGAACTGGGCACAGCAGAACACCCACTGTCCAGTCAGTTACACACACACATCACACAAGTATCATTTGGAGGGGAAACAGGAAACACTGATGAAAAGTAAAGACTGATTTTTACTTTCTTCACTCTAGGAGCTCTGTGCACAATACTGGGGAGATGGAAAACAAACATACGACAGCCTAGAAGTTGAACTGAATGATGTCAACAAATCTTCCAGCTACACCATCCTTGTATTTGATCTAACTCATAAAAAGGTAAAGAGATAAAAATGAGAAATTGACATTTTACTTTGGTGGGGTTTTTTCTCTGTTTGAAACCTGGTGACTTTAAAGAGCAAACAAAATTAAGTAGAATCAAAATCTCTGAGCAAAGTTGTTTGCTTTGAGAGCTTGCTTTTGTTTCTGAATGACAAAGTGAGACACAAGTTAAATAAAAACTGGACACACCTCTTGGGTACCATTCCCACCCTGCATCCTCCAGACAGTAGCAAATAATTGTTGGCCTACACCGGTATCAAATTATAATGTCATCTGAGCACTAGAGAGAGTGGGTGGTTGCTGTGTTGGTCCCAAATGCAAGAGATGGAGATAAAGTAGTTCAGTTGATCTTTTATTGGACCAACTTGTGTTGGTTTGCAAGCTTTGGGCCACACAGGACCCTTCCTTAGGCAAGTAATAAGTCTCTTGTATACTCTCCATCTTTGAATTGACTCAGCTAAGTCTCCACCACTCCCTGTCCATCTTCCCACAGAAAAGCATTGGATATCCAACTGCTGAATATTCTTGTATGTCTGGACCCAAGGCCTATGTAACATTATAGATACAACATTATAGATACTTTTAAAACAAAAATATGTTCTCAGTGATTACAAGTTTTATTATTTACAATAACAAATGTAAAATGAATTTGTTTGTCTCTATGGTTGGACATGTTGTCTCTTGAATTTATCAGGCGTTTATCTGTGTCTTGCAGAGGAAAGAAACTCGGAAAGTGTTTCAGTATCAGTTTCACAAATGGAGGGGTTCAGACATCCCAGAAAACCCCAAAGACTTAGTTACCATGATTCTCAACCTCAAACAAAAACTTCCAGCCAAGACTGAGTCAAACAGATACCACAAGAATATTATGACTGTTGTTCACTGTTGGTGCGTACAGATTCTGGAGATATTTAATATGTTTCTAGGCTTTAGTTGTATTAGTAGTACTAGGCACATTGTCGAAATCCAACCCTTGCACCTTTCACCATTTGCCCATAACCTTCCTAAAATCTGGAGTTTAAACTCACCTTCCAGACCATGCCACTTTCCCACAGCACAGGAACCCATCGGAAACCTATATGAACAGAAAGGTCAATGAGGCATCCAGCAACATTGGTTAATATTCACTACCTTCATATCGTTAATGGTGATGGAAGAAGAAGCCAGTTAGCGGATAAAAGAGAGTGCTGTTGGCTGCTGAAAGGGATGCCCAGGAGACAGGTCTGGCCTTCACATCCTCATGGCTGAGTCAAGTTCTGGCAGAGATTTTAAATCCTACTCTGTCTTTTGTATAGGGGGTCAGCCTGAGTCAGGAAGGAATAAATTTAATTGATACAGGCACAGGAATCTCATTTCTCATTTGTTTTCTGGATATTATACCTCTTGTGTGTCTAGATGTTGGCATCAGCATGGACAAAGGATATGCAGCTTCTTTCCATTCATAGCAATTGGAAATTTATTTTATTTATTTATTTTATTTATTTACATTTCTTAGCCGCTGCCTCATGCCCATGGCATCTCAGGCTGACTTAAAACACAAAAAATCACAGTAATTTAAAACAGCAATCAAACACAAAAAAATAAAACATCTTAAATCCTCCTAAACACCCCTCCTCTCCGATTTTTATCCCAACCCACCCTCCCCTCCTCCGAAGGCCTGGGAGAACAGCCAGGTTTTGCAGGCCCTGCGGAAGCCCAGCAGACTTGAAGCCAGATGGGCTTCCTCCATGAGGGAGTTCCATAATCGCGGTACAGCCACCGAGAGCACCCTCTCCATTGTGGCCCACCACTTTACATGGGGGACCTTCAAGAAGGTGCCCCCAGAAGACCGAAGGGGTCGCTCTGGGGCGTGGAGGGTGATGCGGTCCCTGAGGTATGAAGGGCCAAGACCGTGTAGGGCTTTATAGGCCAAGACCAACACCTTGAATCTGGCTCAGTACGCTATAGGCAGCCAGTGCAGCACGTGGAGCATGGGAATAATATTCCTCCGTCGGCTTGTCCCCATAAGGAGACAAGCCGCCATGTTCTGCACCAGCTGCAGCCTCCGAACCAGCATTAGGGGAAGCCCCACGTACAGCGCGTTGCAGTAGTACATCCTCGAGGTGATCAAGGCATGGATGAGGGTGGCCAGGTTGGGTCTGGAAATATATGGATGCAGCCTTCGCACCAGATACTGCCGGCGGAAGGCAGCCTTTGCCACCATCTCCACCTGCCAGTCCAGGCAGAGATCCGAGTCCAACAGTACTCCCAGACTCCAAATCTGCTGGGCTATGGGAGGGCGGACCCTCTCTATGAGGGGAGCCAACACCTCCTTCGCCCTACCCACCGCCATCACCTCTGTGTGGGTCGGTTGAAAAATACAATGATCCTCTGTAAAATGTGTGTTTATTAATCCTTTGGAAGTGGGGAAGTGAAACGTTTTGTTATTGCAGGATAATGACAGCATTAATTGAAAGAGCATTAGTCAGCTTTATAGCAGGGTTGTAAAATCTCTATGTATTTAATAACTCTGCCAAGACTATGTTGTCTACAATGGTTATGGGCTTGATTATGTAACCTTATTCTGTTGAAGACCTACGTGTACAAATAGTCCTGCTAATTCCCTTGGGACTTTACATACATCTAGATAGATACTCATCCACCAAGGGTTGCCCAGCTCAGCCCTGTATTAATTTTTAAAATCCACATCAGCCAAATATATCCTTTATTGATGGAATCCAACATGCCTTGTTTTGTACTAAATCTGACCTTTATTGAATTACTCACATATTTTGGAATGAGCCTTTGTAGGATGCTGGATTGGATTTAACTGATGTCAAAACCTTCTAAATCCCAACATGAGATTATAGCTGACATATTAGTCAACCTGAAATTATTCACTTAATGACATTAAACAAGTTTACTCACTTTAAGTGTTATATAGGAAAGCAAATAAAAGTGATTCCTCCCGGTAGGAGCACAATAAAAAGAAAAAAAATCCTTAAGAACATACACTACAGGTTCCTGAAAGGCATCCTGTGTGATGTGTTCTGGAGTTCTTTTTTAGGTATGGCCTTGTCCTTAAAATATTCTTATCAACAAGCAGTGGAAAGGAAGAGATAGATAGGAATGAATTAGAAATCGAGCATTATTAGTGTCACTGAACCAGCACAGAAAACTATAAAATCATAGAATTTTAGGATTGGAAGAGACTTCAAGGGTCATCTAGTAGAACCCCTTGCACCACAGCACAATATCCTCTGTTTACAGCATCGAAGACAGATGCTTGTCCAGCTGGGTTTTGAAACGTCCAAAGAAGGAGATTCCACAGTCTCCTTGGACAACTCATTCCATAGTCCAAAAGTTCTTACAATTCCTCATGGTCATGAACAATTTGGGAGGGCTTCATCAATTAAAAACACCTCCAGATTGAAATAAAGTAAGAGTCAGATATTGTGCCTCCACTACTTCTCTTCCCCTCTCGGTTGGAGTTCCCCAAGGCTCGGTCCTTGGCCCTCTTCTCTTCTCTCTATACACTCTGTCCCTAGGAAAACTCATCAAATCTCATGGCTTCCAGTACCATCTGTATGCTGATGATACCCAACTCTATCTCTCCACCCACACCCCCTCTCTCCCTCTATCCAGTCTCGCCTCACTAAGTGCCTGTCTGACATTTCTGTCTGGATGTCTCATTGTCAGCTCAAACTTAACATGGCTAAAAACAAACTCCTCATCTTCTTCCCTAATCCTTCCTCTCTTTCTTCCTTTTTTGTCTTCGCTGATGAGGTCAACATCCAACCCGTCCCTCAGGCACATAGCTTAGGGTTCATCTTTGACTCCTCCCTCTCCTTTAAACCTCAGATCAGTTCTGTTGCCAAATCCTGTCGCTTCTCACTGCACAACAATGCGAGGATCCATCCTTTCCTTACTGTTTCCTCTGCTAAAACCCTTGTCCATGCCCTGGTCATCTCTCACTTCAACTGTTGCAACCTCCTTCTCACTGGCCTTCCTCGCTCTCACCTTGCTCCTCTCATTTCTGTTCATAACTCTGCTGTCAAGGTCAGCCACTTTGCCCACCCCTTTGACCGTACAGCCCCTCCTCTCCTCTCTCTACTGACTCCCTCCTCCTAAACGCATTCTGCACAAACTCCTGTTTTTTACCTACAAGGCTCTTCATGGCCTTGCTCCCACTTTATCTCTCAGCACTCATTTCCCACTACACTCCTGTCTGGGAGCTCCGCTTCTCCTCTGCCACCACCCTCGCCTGCTCATAGCTCCCCTGCTCCTCAAAAAGCATCAGCCCCTTTTCCCTGGCAGCCCCTCATGCCTGGAACTCCCTCCCTGAACACATTAGCTCGGCTTCCTCCCTCCAAATCTTCAAAGCCCTCCTCAAAACCTACCTCTTCCATCAAGTTTTCCCTGGCTCTTTGTTTCCCTCTCCCCCTAGTTGACTTATCCTGAATCACCATATCTTGTGTAACAGTAAATGAGTAACTACATCTTTGTAAATAAGCTAAGCACATGTACCTGAGACCTCATGAGTTTGTGTATGTATCCTTGTCTCTTCCTTTGTTCCCCCATCCCTTAGATTGTACGCCTGTTAGGGAAGGAACCATGTCTTTCTTACAATTGTAAAGTGCCAGGTACATTGCTGGCTCTATATAAATGCTTGATAACAACAGTAATAATAATAATTAATAATTGTGTGCAAGTGTGTTGGGCAATGAAAAAATGAACAAGGGGAAAAAATATTTTTAGTAAGTCTCGAAAATGTTTGAGTGAGGTTCTATCTTTCCAGCACATTTGTAGTCCTTGGCATAGCATCAAGTTGGAGGAGCTTAGGGCTCTTCTCTAAGGAAGCATCAACCATACAAATGCCTCTGTTTTGTTGGGGTACCACATATTCAACCCTGTGTGATCCCAGCCAATTGTTCTGGCGATGGAGTGTTTGGTTAAAAACTGATGTGACAGCTGTGCAGTGTCCTGACCCAGGTTGGGGCAGGAAATCGCAGCGGACATGCTGTGAACCAGTTTGGGGAGCTGAACAGACACCCCCATGGCCAGGTACCGGGGAGGGTGGGGGGCATGCCAGACATGTGGCCAGCTGGCCCCACTCTGGTGCTGCACCCAGCACCCTATCCCCCACCATGACAGACAGCACTGGAGGCCAAATACAGCCGGCTATTGCGGCCAACCATGGCAGACATGACCTAGGCCACTATGTCGGCCTGGGAACAGATGGGATAGCCCGCTTTGGCCCGGTTGGGCAGGCCTTAGCCCAGGCTGTGACCTCAGATGTTTTCTGAAGTCAGAGCCTGGGCTAACTGCCAGCACAGCCCAGGGCAATTCCAGGCCGACATCTGGTGATGCCTGCACAGACACACAGGTGAGCTCTGGTCCAAAGCAGGCCACAGCGGACTGCTGTCACATCTGTTTTTACATTTCACCTGGTGAAGTGATGCACAGAGGTGCTGTTAAACCAGTTCCCTCTTGCAGACATCATACGTATACCACAGTAGCAGCCCTGAAAACAAGAGTGTTTAGAGACATAGATATAATAATTGCAAAGGATGCAGATGAACCAGGGAAGAGCTGTGGGCTGTGGGGGCCACTGCAGGTGGAATGTGTGCATAAGTGATGGGTTATTAGCTGCTCCATAAGACTTGATAAGGACTTGACATGGGATTTAGCTTGAGAAAACAGGGTGCTTAATGGGCTAATAAAATCGAGTTACTTTCACCCTGATTAATTTAATTTGCAGGACAAAGGTGTTTGGGTCAGGGATGGCTCTCTCTCTCTCTCTCTCTCTGGATCTTTAGGGAGAAGGGGAGGAAATGTCCTTAGGGTTTAACAGTGTACAACAATCTAGAACTGAGGATCCATAAAACAATATTAAAACCACAATATATTATATGAAATAAATCTGTACAATATAATCTAAAGTAAGAAAAGATCACAAAGGAAAATATTCTCACAAAAACGTATCATATAATTCTAGAATCTAGTTCAACACAGTCCAAAATACGAAGAGAACATTTATGAAAGAAACAATGTCCAATAATGTCCTTAAACCTTCTTTCTGGAACCAACTTCATTGTCCACAAATAACTTTAAATCTTCTTACCGGAAGCAACATGTTTCGACCATGCTTCTTGTTTATTTTTGTGTTTTAGATGCTTATGTTTATTGTTTAAACCCTGATGGAGACCACACTGGTCGAAACATGTTGATTCCAGTAAGAATATTTAAAGCTATTTGTGGACATTGAAGTTGGTTCCAGAAAAAAGATTTGGGCATTGTTACCTACATACATATTCTCTTTGTATTTTGGACTGTGTTGAACTAGATTCTAGTATTATATTACATGATTTGTTTTTGTGTGAATATTGTTACTCCTTTGTCATGTTTTCTTACTTTTGATTGTATTGTACAGATTTATTTCGTATAATGTGGTTTAAATATTGTTCTATGGAGCCTCGTTTCTAGATTGTTATGGTATTTCTGTTGGGGCAAGTATTACGAGTTGGAGACTTTATATAGCTTTTGAATAAACTGCAGGGTTTAGAGTAGGGCTGAAACAAGATTTTGCCCAAATGGGAAATCTCATTGAAATCCCAGTTCCTGATACTGTCTCCATCAAATTGAGAACCTCTCACTACTCTGTTACATCTTGACTGGCATTATGTTTCTTGATTTACCAACTTTCTGCTTACCAGGATCCTGTTTACTGCTTTTCCATCCATTTCAAATTCTCTGAGGTAATACCGATGCAATACCATATTTCTTGCACTCCGCTTTCCCTTGTACTTCCTTGTCACTCATTGGGTAGTAAGTAGATTCCTTTGCTAATCTGAAATCCACTTGCAGATTGGTCAAAAACAAAGGGAACAACATAGAACAACAATTCTGAGTGGAGGCACTGGAGTGGAAGAAAAAGGGTGGGTTATTTGCACAGTGATTGGCTCACAAATGCGGGGGGAAAAAGCTGGAAGTAAAATGATACTGTTGGCTAGGGCTGTAGCAGAATGTCGCAGCGGTAGCTATTTCCGCCTGAAACAGCGTTTCCGCAATTAGTGGTATGGCGTGGCAGAGGCTTTCATTCCACTAGTTTCATTCCGCTACTTCTGCAATTCCGCTAATTTCATTCTGCTACTTCCACAGGCTTCACAAAATAGCGGAAACATGACATTTTCGATACTTCCGCCATTCCGCCAGCGCCACAAAATAGCGGAACAGCAGTTTTCTGACAGTTTCTGCAATTTTTCTGCAATTCTGCAATTTGCAGAATGTCGGCGGAATTAGCGGAATGTCCACAGAAAAGTCGCGGTGTGGCGTGGGCAATTCTGAAATGGCGGAACAGAATCACAGCATGGTAACAGCTGCTGCTGCATCAGCCCTACTGTTGGCAATGCCGTACATGGTAAATGAATAGTACACAGTATACGGTAAACAGTAAGTGGAAAGTTGGTAAATTGGGACAGTATCTTGTGGTACTGTGAGAGTCAAGAAATTGCATCAGCATCAGGAAACAGTCAGGAAATCAATCCCAATATGGCAAACTTTTTCATGGGCAGCAATTTAGCTGCTTATTTCAACCCTCATTTAGAGTGTAATACCTAGAAAGTGCTAAACAGGGTAGGAATCCTAACCTCTGAAAAAGGATCTCAGAATCTAGTACCAAGTGCTGGCTTTAAAGGGTCTTATCTGTACCATTGTTTCCTGTGCCAAAACTAGAAGTGAAGCAGTTGTAGTTGACCTAAATGACATTTGGCAAAATGTTCATGCAATCAGTTTTATGCAATTTCACTTTCTTCAGTTCAGTCGGTTGAATTCATTTGTTTATTTCATTTATTTTGTCTGTTTCTGGTTTTCTATTCATTTTCACCAGGAACAATGAAAGTGGGTGGTGAAAAATGAATGGTAAATACTGGAAATGGCCGAACTAAGTGAACTAGACAAACTGAATGAACCAAAACTGTGAAAATGAGTAATTGATCAAAGGACAGAATGGTAGTGTTTGTTACTCGGTTCATTCCTTTCTGGTCAGATTGTTCAGATTTGCTTCTTTTGGTAGGTACTCCTTTCAGCTCTAGCTAAACCTTGTGTAAACAACAACCGTACAAAACTGAGCCACCAAGAGAGAGTGTCACGGTTGGCGGGGGATGGTTTAAGTGGGGGCATTCTGAGTTAGGGCCCATTCCCACCTAGCTAATCCTCTGGAATTGTGTTTTCTTTCTTTGACCTTGACTGAACCAAGCAGGATGTGGAGGATAAAGGTCTCTTTTCACTGTTATTCCATAACTGTGTGAGAGCCTGGAGTATCTAGCTCAATACATAATTCCCCCAAACCCCACCCTCTTTTAGCATCTCAGAAACATTCTATATTATTATAGTTAATAACCTGGTGATCCGAATGTTTTCAAATGCTCATGGTGGACTCAATCGCAACCCCCTGCACATGTGTCGTATGCGTGCATGTGCTGTTTGCATGTGACTGGAGCACGGGCATTGTCCCATACGCACAGGTGTATGCGTAATCTGCACGGGGATTGTGCACAAGATGTGTGCAGGGCACAAGATGCTCGATCCCAGGGTTTGGGATCGAGCCCACTGATTATAATCTTTGAGATATTCAGTTTGTGATGATTTTGCATACTAACCATGCTTATTGTTTTCTAGTGATGGATCTGAACAAACAGGGGTCTTTTGTGCTTTGCTGAATCTTTTAGAAAGTGCAGAAACAGAAGATGTAATAGATGTCTTCCAGGAAGTGAAATCTCTTCGCCGAGATAGGGCAGGAATGGTTCCCTCCTTTGTAAGTAAATCGTATTTATTTATTTATTAAACATGTATGGGTATTCAAAAGAGACCATTTATCTTAGTCATGAATTTTAATATACACTCTGCTATTGTTTCTATGTTAAGAACATAAATTGTAACTAGTATACCCTTAATTATGCATTGGCAATTGGAAATTAGCTATTGGCAATGAAAATGAAATGATCCAAAATATGTGCACAAGTATAATATAGTCACTGGAAAAAGAAATAGCAGATGCTGTAATACAAACCATTAATTGAGCTGGAAATAGAGCATCCAGTTTCCACTGAATTCAACTGCAGATACTTAGACACCTAACTGCTTTAAGCTTCTTACTTTGAGGAGCGTGTACAGGCCTAGCTACTTCCCTGACCACATTGTACTTTTGGTCAATACATCTATGTCATCTCAAATCCACTTCAGTGTGGATTATTAGATAAATTCCAGCAACACAAGATATTTCTACCCATTGCTTGACTCCTTTTGAAATATGTTTTTGATGGCTTGCTATATCAAGTGGGATAAATTCTATGACTTTTGAGACTAGAATAGTTTTAACAGTGATGAACAATTTGAATTAGTCAAGAACCAGTAAACTATTAATTCTTATGTGGATGCAAATATAAACTCTGCCAAAGAGTTGTTCCAATCGTCTGAGAACCAGCCACCATGGAGATTGCCTTATGCCATCCTAAATGGTTTAGGAAGAATTCTGCATTTCCAGTTCTTCAAACTAATGCTTCCCAAGCATTTTGTGCCAACAAACCACTGCCAGCTCTTAACATTTCTTGTAGACCACCATCTGCTTGTTGGAGCTGGTCATGTCTTGGGGGATGCAAGTTCATTGTGAGCAAGTGACTTTGATTCTTGCTGACACCGTGGCCATATTCAGGAGAGGGGTTTTGGGGGACTGGGAAATAACTAATGTGCATATGTTGACCATTAGGGTCACCTTGAGATTGTAACTGGGTGTCCGACAAGTTGGGAGTCCAGGTTCAGCCAGGAGGATATATAACCAATTGGATTTTATTTACATGGATTTTGTTTATGGTTATGGTATCTTAATTAAAAGTAGGTTGCTGGGTCAGTAGGTATTATAATAAAAGAATGCAGATCAGTAGTATGCCTGAGCAGCCAGGACTGGGAGATTGGAGCAGGTGCTGAAGCCACTTCAGGGCTAGCAACCTCTTTGCTAACCCGGCCCGGTGGGTTCTACCCCAGCAGACACACTGACACTTGGTTAGTGAACAACAGGTGAGGGTAAAACAGGGAAGGTGGTAGCCAGCTAGGAAGGGTACATAACAAATGGTTTCAAATTGCAATGGTTAGGTTTTGTATCTTGTCTCTGCAAGTAGGACACCAGGCAGGATTTAGAGCAGCAGAAACTCATTTTATTGTTATGACTTTTCTTACAACCTCTGCCCTACTCTTTCCTCCATCTTTTTTCCTTCTTTCTCCTCCTTCTCTTTCTGAGCACCTCCCCCAGGGGCCAGACTAACTCTCAAGGGTCAAACATCAAACACTAAGAAAAATAAACTACAGCTATGGGGATACAACATTAACCAGGCCTTTAACCAGGCCTTCGTTCTTACCAGTTCAGCTCAGAGTCCTGCAGGGTAACAGGCCTCTTCTGATCCAGGCCTATCCAATCGAGGCCTCAGCCTCTTCAGGCACAGTCAGTTTTCTATGTAGCAGTTCAGAGCTTCTATTGATCTGTTAACAATCTACCACAGCTAGATTTCAGAATTCCTTCCCAGTGGTGTTTCACCAGCCCCCACATACCCAGTTCTCAGCGATAGTCTTCTTTGGGTCCTTCCGTCAGAATCACTCTCTCTCTCTCTCACTGGCACACCCCTTCCACAAGAAAAGGAACTGCTCTTACAGGTCATAGGGCAGGACTGTCGGGAAAATAAGTCCTTACGCTCAACAGTTCTATTTTACAGTAAATAGATATATATTAATATATGTTAGGCATATATTAAATTTGGAGAAGTTGGGAGCCCTGTCTGCATTATTGCATATAGAACTGAACAACATCGCCTCTATGAAGCATTCAGATTGTGGTGACTGGGACAAGAAGAAGTAGGAAGGAAACAATGTTTTTCTTCAATTTCATTACAATTCCATATTTTTAGTGTTTGTTCCAAAGGCTTCCAATCTTCATTTAAGTGTTCTTGTTAATTGATTGAATGTCATGTGTCCAATTTATGTCCACTGGGTGTCCAACAGCTAGATCTGGGTGTCCATTTGCACACACAACTACTGCTTAAAAAACGCCCTGTCCATAGTGCTGTCATCAGTGGGGATTGAAGCCATCTTTGCTGTAGTCTCTTTCAGTTCCATGGACCAGTTGTGGAGCATTTACCGTAATCTGTGACCCACAGTTTAGTAACAGTTGATTTAAATAACCATGTCCCTCATTCTCCCAATCATTTAACATTTCCTCTATTCCTCTTTTTCAATATTTAGGAACAATACCAGTTTCTGTATGACACACTTGCCAGCATCTACCCTGCACAGAATGGACAAGTGAAGAAAAACAGTAGGCAAGAAGATAAAGTTGAAATTGCCAATGAGATAGAAAAGCCAGATCAGGAAGTTAATTCAGATACTATTGACCTCACCACCATAGAGCCAAATACCAGGAAGGATGGTGAAGTGTGTGAAAATTCAAAATCTGCAGATGGCACTAGAGGAACCGAGAACGCTGCAAATGGCCCCACGACACCAGCTGTGACTGAAAATGTTTAGAAAGTATAGGAATCATGGCATGGATTTTCATTTACAGATAAATCTAAACCAAAATAGAAATAGAATATTTCTTTCCTAATCCCTTAAAAAAAAAAAAAAAAAATTAAAAATGGGGAAGTAAAGTTGATGGTACGTTTTTGAATGGATACTTGAAAACTGTGGATAACTGTTATATTCTCAGGAAGTGCAAAGGGGGGGAGGTTGTGTGTAGATTTGCCATTTATATTTTTTCAACAAAAGATTTCACTTGTTTTTAATTTTTCTAAAATATTTGTACAGTATTATGCTGACTTTAACTATAATATGTTATTGATGAATGGAGGAAAAAGTCTTGCTACCCTTTTTGAATCACTAGGATTATTCTCTTGACCAACAAAGAAGCCAGGACAGATGAAGTTAGTGTATCTAGCAATATACAGATGGAGATATATTAAAGGAAATGCAAATGTAGCAATTAGGAAGAATTAATAAAGAATTTCTGGCACAATCTCAAAAAGGCTGTGCAAGACCAACTGTAATTAAAATCAGTGGGTGATCCAAGTGCCCTGCTAAGCCAGATCTGCAGCTGGCACAAATTGCCATGGCTCAACCAAAGACATACATTCAGTATTTTACAGCAGCTAACTGGCTAACCCCTGCACCCTAAGCAAAAGTCAAAGGGAATGTTAAGCTTTGCATTTCTTTATGTGACCTCACGATGTCGCCGTAGCCTCACACACATCATGCTCTGCTTCAGTATTGGACTCTCAAAGAACTTTCAAAAGTTAGGTATTGAATGTTTATACAAACTGTGGTAACAGGACTTATATTTGGCAAATTTGAATCCTACAAGTTAGAGCCGCCCTTCTTTTCATACTTCTATTCTTCTAATTTAAACAGACATCGGAAACTTTTTTATCTGTTAGATAAACTTTTTCTAAAGTACTCTTTGTTTCCATTACATCTTGCTCTAAAATTCTGAATCTTTTATGTAATAGCTTTCTGTGATGAGTTTTTATATTGTGGTTGCAATAATTTTATTCCTGTTTTAAATCCTATTGTTTTGGAATCAAATAAAATAAAAAAATGAATGTGTTGCATATGAAATGGAAATTATTCTGAAATACATAAAACTATTTGTGACAAGGAACTTCTATGCAAAAATATGAAAGGACTCTGTAGCAGGGTGATGGCCCAGCCTGCCCCAGTAACTCCTTGCAGGACTGGTATCCCTCACGTTTTTCCGGTTCCTGACATCCCGCGTTGTCTCTAGGAAGATGATCTCAGCACTCGCTTGCTTCTTGCTTTAGGGACATCCCCCTTCACCGACAGATCCCCCTTCCCCTGATTCCCCAAAGAAACATCTGTTTCTTTGGGGAATCAGGTCCCAGTAAAGGTTACTCCCAACCACTGGCCTCCACCCATGGTGTGCCTCCTACACTGTCCCCCTTCTGGAGGGAATGCACATCTCCACAACCTCCACATGTTGACTGAAGTGTGGTTGCCAGCTCGGTCACCCCCTACTGTGCCTAAGCTACCAGCTCAGTCGTCCTGCCCCCCACTCACAGCCCAGCTGGTGTCATACTGGCTCAGCCACCCCCTGTAGTTTTGCTGGTGTTCAGCCCCCCCTAACACATGACAGGCTATCAGCTGTTCTCATCCTGGCCCGTCTCTCACCCAGGCCTAGGGGTTGCCTGTGAGCTTAGAGGCTCACAGGCACTCTCTGCTGGCTAGCAGCCCTGGGTTTAGTATGAGGTTGCTGGCTCCATTGCCCCCTGTAGCCA
>QEPC01007511.1:300143-311696 GCA_003113815.1 Sphenodon punctatus | reverse complement strand
GGGGTGGGGGAGGGGGTGTTTTATCTTCTCCCACCCTTATTTATTTATTACCCCAGTCTGTTTTATTGTAGTGTTTTTATGGATTGTTTTATTATATTGTTTATAAATGTATAAATTGTTTTATAACTAACTTGTTAGTTCACAGGAGGCGCGGGATACAAATTGAGTAAATAAATAAATAAATAAATTGACAACACAGCTCTGGCTGCATAGGGGAAAGTGATTACTGTCATTGGGCATTTTTACACACACCTTAAAGTTCCGGATTTTTCAATCTTCTGGGTTTACAAGTCCACAATTAAGTTCTGGATGCTTTTTCACACACACACACACACACACACACACACACTGCCCTGAGGCAGTTCCTGGATGCATTCTTCACACAAACACTGCCCTGAGACAGCCTAAAGTAGCCACAGCTGTAGACGTGAGGGGCTGCCATGGAAACTAAATGACCAAAGCCGCCTGGAGCAAAACAGTTTACCAGGAGAACTTTTTACACACAGAAGTTCTGGGAGAAGTTCTACGCAGAAGTTCAAGGAGCCGGATGTTTAAGATCTGGGTGAGTGATTTCGACACACAGAAAGTTCAAGATGTAACAGCAAACATGCAAGAGAAATGTTTGTGTAAAAGCACCCATTGACTAGCCCTGGAGCAGGGCTCTGCTCCAAGCTAGTGGGCCAGAAAAGTTCCCCTCTGAGCAGGGTTTTATCTGGAGCCAGCATGGAGGGCTTTAGGTCCTCCTAAGAGAGGGAGCCCAGAGGAACCGGACTGGGTTCTTGCAAAGGACTGGTGCATGCCAGTGGGGCAGCAGAAGGCTCCCCTAAGTACATTAAATAACTGAGCACCTGGGATAAAGATGGAGCTTAAGAAGCTGGATCCTGAAAGGAGCCAGGGAGAGACCAGGATAATGACTCCTGTTGGAACAAGCCAGGAACCCTCACAAGTGGCACCGGAGGAAAAGGAGATTCTAGAGTAGCTTGTAAATTAACTGAGAGACTTGAGTTTGGGAAGAGCTGGGGCCTATTCTGAGGTTGGAGCCTCTGGACTCATGGGGACTGAGGGACTTTTGGGGTGCACAGTGGCTGGCCCGTTACACATGACCAAGGTAAAGCAAGAGTAAATTTTTTACACTTGCAGGTAGCCAGCTGGAGAAGCTATGGGATGAGGCATGGACTGTTGAGGTAAAGGCTTTTAACCCATATTGGGTGGGGTGGGGTGGGGTGGGGGGGATGAAAGGAATCACAGTGGGGCTGTGAGCTAGGTACTGGTTCAAAGCCTACTATTATTTGCAGAAAGATTTATATTTATATAGAACTATAGGAAATAGTTGTATTTTTAAAAAATCTCTGAAGAATGAAAATCTTATACATTTCAACCAGTTCCAGTAACTATTATTTCCATTTTATAAATGAGGAAATCCTTGCCATGAAAACTGCACTTTCCTTAGTTTCTAGTAACAACCAGAGCCATGTTAGCTGCTACCTTTGCCCATACATTCTGAAAACCTATGATGCCCATATTAGTCATTTATCTGAATGTACTCAGCATTTACAAGTGATTCAAGCATCCAGACCTTACTAGAATCAGAGGAATCTACGGCGAATGTGGATGATCTACCATGGTCCGGATGAATAAATATATATTGTCACCCCACCTATTTGGATATTTTTCAGAATCACCCCCGCAAGTGTATAGTTGGGTGCAGGGAGTTAGGTGAACTGTGATCCTTTCCTGACTCTAATGCTTTAAGATGATGGTTTCCTAACTGTCAACTGCATTTCAGAGGGTAATTTATAAATGGGCTTCACTGGAAACACCAAATCTTACCACCTTGGACTTTAAGGGTAGAATAGGAGGAAGTTGAACTGAAATGGATACCTATATTTTCCAGCTCAGAACCATGTCTATCATCATTATTTGTCTTAGTTTGGGACACACTGGGCAAATCTGTAAGCTTATACACATCTAGATGTGTATAAGAGACAATGTAAACACTCCCCACGGGGCTTTTCTCTAAACCCGGGACTCAGGAGGCGTTTTTCAGCGCCTCGTATAAAAGCGGCCTCAGTAACAGAATGTTCACAGGGTAGCTTCAAGCAGAAGCAAAAGAGGACCAAAATGTTCACCTCTATTAAGTTCTAGTCTGGCTGCTAGTCTGCTGACACAATAGTGTATTATGCTGCGGATGATATTGTATGAGTTCACCAGAGCGTCAACTGCACGTGAATATCTGCATACTAAAACAGAATTGTTTGGACTTCAGAGTTTTTAAGTGAAAGGCTTAAAATGAAAGGGAGCCCAAAATTATGTATAGAGCTCAAATGATTATGGCAGCATCCGCTGGACCAACACCATTTTCAGAGTTCCCAGTGGCTATTAGGTGACTGAATCCCAGTGGATTTAGATGCCTAATAGACATGTATACCTATAAAAGTCAACGCCTGAAGCTTAGAAGGCTGGATGAAAAAGGATCATGTTCATACCTCTTTTAAGCCATGCCCCTCATGCCAAGCCTCTTTTATTTCCCACCCCAACAATAAATCATTGCTGTCACCACCTCCCATCACATGAAAAAAGTCAGTTCTGCCCAGCCCAATTAAATGCAGTTCAGCTCTCCCCCTACCCCTGAATCTTGGAATAATAAACTCTGCATTGCATTAATAAACTTTTAGCTGTCACCCAACCCACACTCCCAAAAAAGCTTTGTGGCTGCCCTGTCCCGTCTATAAATGGAGTCTGGCTCTAAACTAATGAATGCTCAGCTTTTCCCTCTCCCACCAGCTAATAAATTCTTCCCTGTCCTTCATCACAATTAATAAAATCTGGGCTCCAGCCCATGTTAAATATTTGATCTCTCCCTACCTCACAACATCATCAATTCTGAGATGCAAACCTTTATTTGGCAGTGCTCCTCTGTGACTCCTGCTCCTGTGGACACTCAGGAAGCCCTCAGATTCCTAACTCCCACTCTCCACATGCACTTTCTGTCTCTTACTCCTCTCCTGTCTTTTCCTGACTCCAGCTTGTCTTTGAAAAATTTTTCAAATTTCTATGCCACCCTTCCCACAGAGGTTCAGGGCAGCTTACAATACATAAAATAGTAACAATAGTAAAATGAATGCAATGAAAACTCCCACCCTCCCTTAAAACTTCCCCACAACCCTGCCCCAAAACCTAACCAGCCCCTATCCCCGTCCGCCAAATGCCTTTTCAAATAAAAATGTTTTACACTGCCTCTGGAAAATGCTTAGGTTCAGACTCAAGTGAGCCTCCTGGGGAAGGGAGTTCCACAAAACTAGGGAAGCAGCCAAAAATGCCCTCCTGCACACCCCGTCCTTAACAGATGGCACTTGCAAGAGGGCGCACCCGGCCAACCATAGCAGCTGTAATGGGACATACAGACTCTCAGATCTATGGGGTCCAGACCATTTAGGGCTTTAAAATCAAAACCAGCACCTTGAATTGTGCCTGGAAAGCTATAGGTAGCTAGTGCAGATTTTAGAGCACTGGTATAATGTGCTCCCAACAACTAGTACCCAAAAGGAGCCGAGCCGCCTCATCCTAAACCAGCTGCAGCTTCCAAACAGTCATCAAGGGCAGCCCTACGTAGAGCGCATTGCACTAATCTAGCTTCAAGCTAGATTAGTGCAATGAAAGCATGGATGACAGTGGATGAAAGTGCAGTGGAAGCATGGATGACAGTGGATGAAAGTGCACTGGCAACATGGATGACAGTGGATGAAAGTGCAGTGGAAGCATGGATGACAGTGGCCAGATCCAAGTCAGAAAGAAAGGTCCAAGCCTCCTCACCAGATAGAGTTGGTGAAAAGTGCTCCTGGCCACTGCCACCACCTGATGTTCCAGCTGCAGCAAGGTATCCAAAAGCACTGCAAGGCTGCAAACCTGACTAACCAGAGGGGGATAGACTCAGTCAATAACAAGTGTCTCATTCCCCTGAAAGTCAGAGGACGGTCCAACCATCATCACCTCAGTCATGTCTGGATTCAGCTTCAATTGGCTCACCCTCATCCAGTCCCCAACAGCAGCCAGGCGTCGGGTAAGCACCAAGACTTCCAGACCTGGGCTGTAAGAAAAAGAGAGGTAGAGCTGAGTGACATCAGCATATTGATGATATCTCACCTCAAACCTCCAAATGACCTTGGCCAGCGGTCTCAGAAACACAGTGAACAAGATGGGAGACAGAACTCTGCAGGATACCACATGGGAGGTCCCGAAGGGATGATGATGAATTACCCATCACCACCCACTGGAACCTCCCTGACAGGAAAGAAAGAAACCACTCAAGAGTGGTCTTGTGCACCCCCGCCAGGTCCCATAATCAAGTCAACAACACCCCATGATAAACTGTATCAACGGCCACTGAGTGTGCTTCTAAATGAGCAGCTCTACTTACTGGCTTGAAGACAGCGCTTCCTGAAAAGCCATACAGGGTGCGTTTAGATGCACTGGAAGTAGCCAGCTGCCATAGGAATTGCTGCTCGTGCGGTCTCTTTGAAGCCGTATTTGGAAAGCCTCGATATTGGGGCTTTCCAAATACAACTTCAAAGAGACTGCATGAGCTGCAGTTCCTATGACGGCTGGCTACTTCCGGTGTGTCTAAACGCACCAAGTATGGCTTTTCAGGAAGCACTTCCTTCAAGCCGGTAAGTAGAACCACTCATCTAAAAGTGGTCTCAAAGATCTAACAAAATCAGCAAGGTAGAATTCCCTATGTCCATCTCAAGGCACAAATCATCGACCAAAGCCACAAGCGCAGTCTCCATGCCATACCAGGATGAAAACCTGACTGAAATGGATCCAGGAGTCCGATAGCATAAAGTTGAGCCTGGAGTAGTTGGTCAATCACATATTAATAACCTTCCCTAAAAGGGAAGGTTAGAGACAGGCCTATAGCTGGCCAGGGACTCAGTGTCCAAAGATGGTTTCTTAAGCAGGAGCTGGACCACCACAGTTTTAAGGGCATCCGACACCTTCCCTTGCCAAAGGGAGGCATTGACCACCACCCCAGCCAACAATGGCCTCAATGTCTCCCAGCTGACTTTCACCAGCCATGATGGGCAGGATCTAATTCAGAACTGGTCACCCTTATCATCCCAGGCACGTCCCTCACATTGGTGGGTGATACTGATCCAAATAAACAAGACAAAACTAAAATTCGATAACCCTAAACTCTGACTCTGCAGTTGAAATGGCAGCACCCAAGTCATGGTGAATATGAGCAATTTTGTCTGTAAAATAATCAATAAAGATGTCACAACAGGCATTAGATGACTCCATTTCCTGACAGAGACAGGCTGGGTTAACCAGGCCCCTCACCACCCAGAACAGCTCTGCTGGATGAGACTTTGAAGATGCTATGATAGTGGAAAAGAAAGCTTTATTTCCCACCATCACAGCCATAGCTTAGTCCTTTAGAAAATGATTTATGCCACAATTGGTCAGCTTCAGTGTGAGTTGAGCACCACCTGCCTCTGACTGCCTAGCCTCCCACTTCAGCTGCTGCAGGTCCTCCCGGGGGAGCTGTGGTGACAAAGCAGTGGGAACGGATGCCTGGGTGTTGATGGCTATGATCAAGATGTTATTCCACAAGGTGACACGGTCATCAACAGAGCAACCATCAAGATCAGTGGGTATATCCCCAAGAGAGTTCTGGAAACCAATACAACCCATTAATCTCTAGGGGAGGACCAATCTAACCAGTCCACCACTCTGACGAGGTCATAGGAGGTCTGGGATCTGGGCCTTTGGGAGATAATGATCCAACCACAACAACCATGTTATAATAACACCCCCGGTAATCACAACCCCTGTTTCCAGGCTGGTGTAAAACATCAAATCCAATATGTTTGTTACGTCATGTGTCAGGCCCAATATTATTTGAGATAGGCCCATGGTAGGCCATGAACTACTACTCTTCCACTAAAAGGTCGATCTCAACATATTTTTTTGTATTATCCAAAAGACAATAGGAGATAGAGTTCTTATAATTTGATGAGTTCTTGACTGGTGAGACCTTTAGATGTGCTCATGGTCTAAGTGATTGCCATAGTTGGCTTTTTGAAGGAATTTTCCTTTGGGTCAGATTGGCAGTCAGTTCAGGGAGTAGGGTGGGTGGGTTTGCCTTCCCCTGAAGCATGGGTGTGGCTCAGTCATTTGAGACATCTGGATTTTTCTTTTATAAGATCATTCCCTATTATTTTAGGAGTTGGTTGTAAGGTCCCACGAGTCTTGAACCCCCAGGGCACTGCCTCAGCCTCTGGCACCACTCTCTAAGCCTGACCTCAGCCCTGTTTGTCCTTCAAATGGTCCCTTCAGTGTTTCTCCAGCCCTTGCCTGAACCACACCCTTCCCAAGTGTTTCCCCTGTACTCCAGCCCCATCCTGCTTGGGTACTAGCATAAAAGACATGCTGGTACCAGCAGGAAGTTGGGCAGAGCAACTCCAACCCCTACCCCGCTGCTTGTGCCCTCACACTTCATGCCTTATACCGCATTCACACCTGATGTCTGGCATTACTAAAATGACGCACAGGCAAAGATGTGGCAGCAGGGAGGAGCCCGATGCCGGCAGTACAACCAGTGTGAACGGGGATCTGCCGTGGCTAGCCTCACGCACGACAGGGCAAGCAAAGCCGCAGTGGAATCCCGTTCGACAAGGCTGATCCCCATTCACACTGGCTCTAGTGCTGGCATCGGGCTCCTCCCCTCTGCCATGTCTTTGTCTGTGTGTCATTTTAGTAATGCCAGGCATCAGGTGTGAATGTAGTATTAGTTCCCATGTATCTGATCTTGTCTCTCTGTTACCTTCCTCCCTTGTGCTTGAGACCTCCAACCTCCTTTATGTTCTAGTCCCTGTGTCTGTGTTCCAGTCTTTGATTCCTTGTTTTCAACTCTCCTGCTCCCTCCCCCATCTTTTGTAACCTGGATCCATGGCTCCCTTGTGCGTAGTCCCTTGTCTGGCTTCCCATCTGCCTGCCTCTTTATCCTTGGCTCCCTTATTCCCTAGTTTCTGGGTGTGCTTTCCTTAGAACCTTGATGATGAGCCATATTCTCTTCCAGAAATCATAGATCTATGAGGGGACTTGCTCCCCTTGACCTTGGAGAACATCTGAGACAGTTTTTAGATAAGCGGCTGGATGCAGTGCATTCTTCAACAAGCTTCCCGAAAAGCTCTGCAGTGTGCATTTAAACATACCAGAAGTAGCTGGCCACCATAGGAATCGCCGTTTGCATGGTCTATTTGAAGACATATTTTGGAAACACTGATATCGAGGTTTCCAAAATGCACCTTCAAAAAGACCACGTGAGCAGCGATTCCTATGGTGGCCGGCTACTTCCAGTGCATCTAAATGCACCCCACAGGGCTTTTCAGGAAGCGCATTGAAGAACGCACTGCATCCGGCTACTCGTCTAAAAGCAGCCTGAGGGTTTTTCTTTCCTTTGTTCCTAATCCCTTTGCTGCCTCCCAGACTCCTCCACTCTCCCTTCAACCTTTCTCTATTCCCCCCTATCTGTGCCCTTGTGGTTCTCTACTTCCCTGTCCACCTATGTCCTGGATGTCCCACATCTGGGACCCTTGGCATTGGTGTGCACTGGTCAGTCCCAATTTCTAATTATGGCAGATTTTTGTTGTTGACTCAGTTTCTTGTTGGATAGATTTTTCTGTGCGGGCAGTTTGAGTGTGGTGGAATGGATTAGATGACCTTTGAGGTCCCTTTCACCTCTATGACTAAGAAATTAAAACATGAGGGAGTTCCCTAATTCTAGCAATTGTGTATGTTGGAATAGGTTTCTCGTGTAATGATGAAATATTTTGTCAGCGAGTTCTCAAAGTTTTTAAACCATGCCTCTCCCCATGTCCCTTCCTCTTGTCTGTGGTAGCTAAGGCCTTTCCACTTACCACAAACATACATTCACTTTGCTCCCTCTCTCCCTTTCCCCCTTCCCACCTCCTTGTTGCTTCCCCTTCTCTTTCCCTCTTGTTCTCTGATTCTTTCATTTGTTACCCCAACATTTTGGGAATTTCTCCAGATTGGTCAGAGTGGAGCTCAATGTTTGCCAGCTGTGCTCCTTTTCACAGTCTCACTCCTTCTCCTCAGAATACTTCCAGTCTTCCACAGTCTGAGATCAACTGATCTAGAGTGATGGAACATGATCTTTCACAGGGTGATGATGTCAAGACGTGGATGGGCCTTTGTGAGTGTCGCTGGGTCAGCACCCCTCTAATGCTGGGCTGGGTCATGAGATGTATCAGGCCTGCAATCTTTGTCTCAGAGCTTTTAATTTTTATTATTTATTATTAATTATTATTATTATTATTATTATTATTATTAACAAACATTTATATAGCGCCAGCAGTGTACCTAGCACTTTACAAAGTAATAAAATAGACACGATCCCTGCCCCTAGGGCTTACAATCTGAGAGACAGGAGCTGGGGGAGAGACTTAGGAAGGGGAACAGAGGGAGAGACAAGGAGTCTAACATTCATGAAGATGCGAGGTCTCAAGTGCATGTACTTGGCTTGGTTACGATGAGAATGACAGCAGACAGGTCCATGTGGCAAGGATAAGTGTAAACAGACCGTAGGTATAGGAAACAGTGGCTCAGCAGGATAAAGAGTCAGACAGAGCAGAGCGAAAGAGGTGAGTTTTAAGGAGAGATTTGAAGGTATGAAGGGAGGAGGCAAGGCGAATGGGGACAGGGAGAGAGTTCCAGGCATGGGGGGCAACAAGTGAGAAGGGACGAAGGTGCTTAGGGAGCAGGGAAGGCATGGAAGGGTGAGAGAAGGGACAATTTTTGAACCTATCCTGAAGCTTACATTTNCAACAGTTTACTTAAGTTCAAATAAAGCATAGTACAAAAGAAACAGTGTCAGTTAAAATACATGACTTAAGAGGACATTTCTGTTCAGAGAACAGCTCTTATTACAAATTCAAAGATCTTAACATCTATAAGATATAACATATGCTCTAAGTATTATTGCTATGGTTGTCTCAATGTATCATATTACCCAGTCCTTTGTCCCATACTACCATGTGGATGTGAGAAAAGCTCCAAGGAAGGAACTGTTTCTGAAAAATCCATTTCTCCTCTCCCTTCTTATGGAGAGAAATGCTTCGAAGTCAGCTAAAAATGACATCAGGGACTGCTGACAGGGAGGGCTTTTTCAAAGTACATAGTAAGAAGCCTGTTGATACATACTAAAACAGGTGTCCTACATCAAAGATAGGATTAACAATGAGTAAACTCCAAACAAACAAGGCCTCTTCCTGCCCTGCCTGGGAGTCATGTATCTTGAGACTGGTCAACAGAAAATGTTGATTTCTTTAAGAGACAGACTGGCTAATTACACCTCCTATTCCAGTATCTGGTCAAGAGTTCACTAAAAAGGTCACTATAGGACAGCTCTTTAGGAAGTCATCATATAGAGAGGCCAATTCTGATTTCCAATAAATTTGAAACACAGATGGCCAAAAAAATATATGCCTATATACAGGATACATGACACTCCCCAACAAAATCCCAACCCCAAATAACCAAAACGGATACTTGTTACAGGATAAGCAGATGTCAGCTGTTACCCAAACAGCCATTTTTAGTTCGGGCAGGGTACATTTACAGATTTACCATTTACCAAATTACCAAACCAGTCTGGATAGAGGAAGAAGAAAAAAAAGGCATATGGTAATTAAATGGTAATGTAGTCATGGTGATTTGGTAAACAGCAATCTGATTAGATGGATAGCCAGAAGATACTAAACTAAATACCATTTGGTATCCAGTCAGATATCACGATATCTGGCAGGATACTGGATAGTAATGGATACCAATTTCAGATCTAGCAGGAACTCATGACAGTACAGACTCTGAATGAGCTGCGCATAGAAGATGGAAGGTTGAGGAACTCTCTTCCTCTCCCGGTCTCCTGTCACCTACTATACCTGCAGTAGTGCTTTTGAGGCCAAATCAAATCATACTCCATGAAAGAGTGAAAACAACTCTCCCGGCAGAATAAAATAAGTATTGGCATGTTCAAGGTTAATAACACTTGTGAAATTGAATAGCATCATCCAGGGCTTTCCTCATGCACAGTTATTTCTGTGTGGGCCATGCTCAGACCCTGAGTGATTCTATTTCCTTACTAAATATTTTCCAACATATAATGTTTGCCTTTTGCAAAAATTTCTATATATTCCCATTCTAATAAATGTCTTGTAGTGCCCAATTCAGTGCTCACTGAAGTCAATGAGAATCTTTCTATTGTTCTTGCCACACAGAGAAGAATTCTCTTACAGCATTTGTCTCACATGGGNTAGTTTCGTTTGCTGATGTCCTCGATACGGTCTCTGTGAAATCATTTGTCTAAAACCTTTAGCATGTTGGATAAAAGTTAGTGCAAAGCACTCTGAGTTTATTAGCTTAGCACCCTTAGATTCCTGGCTTCACTTCAAGGAGCAGGCCTGTGAAATGCCACTTACACAGCATCTCTAATTTGGAGGGCTGCTGCCAAAATTTAGGCCTTTCTCGCAGCTATGGTTGCCATGCCCCCGTGGGAGCAAACCTGGGAAATGCAGGACAGGACCCCATTGAAAGGAGCTCGACAAACAGCTGTTATAATGCTCAGCAAGAGACAGGGCCATGTCAGAGATGGAATGAGGCAAATGAACTGTTATGCCCCCTTTCTGAGGCTGGAAATGGAGGGCCCATTAAGGTGGTGCACACAGGTGGCTAGAGGACTCCTCATTCCCTCTGCAGCACTCGGAAAAAGCCAAGTGGGGAAGTTCCATCCCATCTCATCTGAGCTGTGTGCTGGTCAGGAAGGAGCAGGGACCAGCAAGCCAAGTGGGGGCGCTGCCCTGAGCTGCCATTCGGCAGGAGGGGGTGGGTTATAAATTATTATATAAATAAATAAATAAATATAAATATAAAGGCTCAAGCAGAGACAAGGACCAGAGCCAATCCCATAAATGCAGAGCATTGTGACATCATAGTGCTCCACAGGGTCATTGACTTCTGGGGCCAAGTCAAAAAGGGAGAGGGAAAGTCGTGATGCCCCCACCCCAATGTGGCTGCCACCACCAGGCTACAGAACCCCAAACTTTCCAGGTTATTGAGGATGCTGCTTGTTGACCCAGAGAAATCAAGGCTTCACCTGGAGCAGAACTGCAATGGGTACTACAATTAACATTTGTAGTAATACCCACATTTTCAGGCACCTCATTGGGCACCCAATATGCTACCTGAGGACAACTCAGGTGCTATGCCCCAAAATGCAAGCATTACCCAGAGAAACTGACAAGTCCTAGCCAGGAGGGCTGCACAGCCCAGCTCCACAGCAGTTTCAGCTAGGGTTTCCCACCCCACCTGCTTCACACCCCTAGTGGGTCCCCCGTTCCCAGGGGGACAAATATCAGGAGTGCACATGGGTCCTGTGAACACCCCCCATTTGGGGTCCCCCTAGGAATGGAGGACCCATTGGGGTAGTGTATACGAGTGGATAGAGACCTCCTCACTCTCCCCCCCCCCCCC
>QEPC01007511.1:255740-278159 GCA_003113815.1 Sphenodon punctatus | reverse complement strand
ACCACTTTTACACATGCGCAAAGCACCACACCATAAAATCACACATCATGTCAAAAATCCCACAGGCGGGGTTTAGACGTGACATCCTGCATATGATTTGCCACTCACACATGCTTTAGCACCGCAGACTAAATACCCTGCTATCAATATAGATACATCGATACTGAGGTATTTAGTCTGCAGTGCTAAAGCATGCATGAGCAGCTAATCATGCACGTGACGCGTCACATCTAAACCCCGCCCACAGGACTTTTGATGTGGCGCATGCATTTACAGCATGGCGCCACACGCACATATAAAAGTGATCTGTGGTTTCAACTTGCAGGGAGTGCTCCAGCTTGGTCTGGCACCATATGAGGTAGAAAACATATCAGGCAGGCACTGGCAGTTAGCACTACCTTAGATGTTACAGTGTGTCAACTTGCAGAGATTGTTCTGGGGGAGGACAGAATAATGTCTGTGTGTGAGAAAGAGGGGGGGAGGGGGCAACCTGCATTTGGCATCAAGAGAGAGCCAGCAGGAAGGAGGAGCAGCAAGGTTGCCCCTGGAGTTGGCAGTGTGCCTCCTTGTAGTTTCGTCATAGTTGTAAGACTTGGCTGTTCCGCTGGGTCTTTGCCATGAGAAATGGGTAGGGGGGGAGGGGTTTCTTGTTTTCTGTGGCACCCTCATTAGTTTTAATAGGTTTTGTATTGGGATTTTTAATGTTTTATTGTATTTTGTTGGTTTTAAATGTTTTTATTTGCAAGCTGCCTCAAGCTGCTTGGTTGTTGGAGAGATGGGGTATAAACATTTATAATAAATAAACTCAAAGGGCAGCTTGGGGAATCCCAGCAGTGGCAGATTGACCTTTAGAAACAGCAATGGCTCCACCAACCTTGTGCCCAGACTCAAATGGTAGGGATTGAGAATGGCCCCCACCTGAGAAAACACCATTCACTGGGCATAGTGGTTGTTCAGCATGAAAACAGTTCTTGGACCACCTTGGCAAGGCCCTGCCATACCTGGACCTTCTGCACCCTGTACTGCAAAAAGTTTCTGCCAGGATCCACAATAGGGTCCTCAAGATATTTAGCCACCACCCTCTCCACAGTATGAATTTTCTTGCGGCTGTAGCTGCTGCTGCTACGGCCAACCACCTCCCCAGTGGCCTGTGCCCATAATGCCTTGTTGTGCTCCAGAAGGTGGTGGTCAAAAAGCTGCTGCTGTCCTGCTGCTATCGCTGCTGCTGGGTGTGCTCTGCATCTCATTCCCACTGCTGCTTCCTGGCTCCTAAGTACCCTGGTCCTGTCTTATGGTCCTGGTCTTCTCTGCCCTCTGCACACTCCCCACCAACACATGCTTCCTCAGGGTGAAGTCCGGAAAGCGAACTGCCACACTCCCCTTCACCCGAGGGTACAGCATGGTGACAAAAATATATTCCTCCTTCCCATCCAGCAAGTCAAGGTGCTTCTAAGCCCTTTTTGCAACCTTCGTACCAGGGCCACCACATCTAGTAGGAGGCACCACTCCTCCAGCCTGTGGTCATGCTCCCTCAGAAAGCCTGCTAATTTCCTGCCCAGAATCTGGATGAGGGGGATGACCTGGCTCAGGGTAGCCGTCGATGCACAGAGGGTCTCCATCATGTCCTTAATGGAATTAAGAACATGCATAACCTTGGTCATCATGACCCAGTCTTCCCACCCTAGCAGTAATGCCACCCCGATGCTGTCCACACAGGCTATCTCATACAGGATGCGCTGCTGCTTCACCAGACAATCCAGCACGAGATAGGTGGACTTCCACCTTGTGCTCACATCCTGGAAGAGGCAGGTCTCCTTTGCCCCCAACTCCACCTGCTTCTCCTTCAAGAAGTGACTGCCCTTCATGCTCTTGTTGAAGTAGACCGTGATCTCCTTACCCTTTTCAATCAGCAAGGGAAGGGGTCCACTAGGTCCCTTCTCCCCCAGGCCTAGGGTATCCCTCACTACCAGGTGAAGTGTGTGGGCAGCACAGGGGATGCCCACAAACCTGTCATCTTGCTCTGCCTTCCTTATGTACACCCCATTGACTGTCACCATGAACTCCTTGCTGAAAGGCGCTCCTGCCATTAGCGCCATTAGCCACCCCTCCACTATGACATTCCAGACTTCCAGAATGTTCATGGCAGTGTGACTATGGCCCATGATTTAGCATGAAGTAGGGCCCACCTGTACCCTACTCCCTCACCACTGCCACCTACTGCTCCTCCTCCTGCCACCTGCACCTGCCACCAGAGACGGTCAGGGCCAGGAAGGCGTGATGTGCACTACTTAAGATGTGAGTTGTAAAATGCACCACAGGCCCACCTGCCCTCACTGGCTGCTCCTTCATTCATTCCCTGGCTTCCTGGTACAGTGAGGGCACACCCTACTGCTAAAGGTCATGCATGATGACATCTGGTCAGGGGGCACCAGCAGTGCCATCAGCCTGGAGAAGCCCACGCTCTCGACAATGGTGAAGGGCTACTCATCCAGCACAGACCTCTCAACTGTGTGCCTGGTGACCTGCATTGCCGCTGGATGATTCCCTCCCCAGTGTGGCACCTGCTCCCACCCCAGCTTCTCTATGGGGGATTGCCAATGCTGCTGCTGCTGCACACCTGGTCCCTCTCCTTCCCCTTCCCCTTGCCCTGAGTGGAGGAGGAAGGTCTATCCACTGGGGCAGGGTACTGGTCTACCTACTACTGCCCACTGTGTCTGCTTACTCTTGCAGCAGCAGATCCTGGTGCTATGTTTTCATGTGGGTGTTAATCCCACTGTTGCTCAAGTATCTTGCCATGGCTGATGCACTTCCCAAATGCTTGCAATCCACTTCTCATGTGTGACTCCCCACCTGCGTAAAGTGAGCCCACATAGTTGAGCAGCAGGGTGCTCCCACCTTCTTGCCACTGCTGGGGACTGATACCTTTGTCCTGGAGGGGGTAACAGGAGGAGGACATTTAGGGGCCTCAGGAGGAACAGTGGGGGGATGTGTGTCTCCTCCTCCTCACTTCCCAGATCTGCCAACAAAGGGCTATAGTGGTGGTCCCGACTCCATGCTGTTGCTGTGACTGCACCTGCTGCTGCTGTGACTGCACCTTCTGCTGCTGCTCCTACCAGACTGGGGGTTCCTGGGAATAGGAGAGGATGTCCTGCTGCTAGCAGACAAAGAGCAGGTGAATATTAATGGGCTGCTTGGGTTGCTGCTGCAGTGAGGGATGAGCCCAAACAAATCCTCCTCCAAATCCTGCCCAACTCCAGTTGTCCCCTGGAGGGTGCCCCTCCCAACCCCCACCCCCCAAGGCTGGTCCCGGGGTGAAAGCCTGCCCAACAGGAGAGGAGACAAATACCTTGTCCATCAGATCCTGGATGGTCCTTAGCATCTCAAGCAGCTGCAATACTTTGTGGACTGGGAGGGGTGTTGTTCCTGGGAACCAGCCTCACAAGTGCATGCACAGGCTCTTGTCTGTGCAGTCCAACAGCAGTTCCTGGACAAGCTGGTGTCCCACAGGGGTCATTACTTGGGTGGGAGTCCTGTCATCTGCAGTTTTCACCACCACAGGTGACGTGTTGTGTGCTATCTTCAACAAAGTGAAGTCATGTCATCCACAAGCTGGGCCCCAGTTAGTGCCAGACTCCGAGGTAGCATCCACTAGCCAGAATGGAACTTGGACACACTTAGCACTGACACTGTGCTGTGTTCCTCGCCTCGACCTATAAGAAGCCGCTCTAGGAGCAAAGGGGGAGGAGCAGGAAGCTCTTAGAACTTCCTTTCTGCTATATTGTCAGGCAGTCATTCCTTCTTTGGCTTGTCAGCTGCGCAGTTCATCTGCTCTGGCTGGTCATGCTCACCCTTGAGTCTCAGCCTCCTCACCCAGCTCCTTTTCCTGTTTCTTCCCTGCTCTAACTCTTCTTCACACCCAGTTCCTGTTCTTGGTTCCCACCTCCAGCTTCCAATCTTGCATCCAACTCCAGTTCCCAATTTCCCTCTCCAAGCTCAAACCCCAGCATCTGGCCCCCGAGTCTCTGCCTATCACTTGGACTGCCTTTGTGGAATTGATCCTGATGTACAACTAATTACGTGCTTGGACTTACTCTTAGCTCCGGTGAGTGCCTATTCAGTATCTAAGTCATGTCTGGCCTCACTTCTGACACGTGCCTGGCCTGACTTGTGAGTGACATTACTCCCATGTAGTCCTTTGGGGTGTGCACCAGGCCCCCATGTCATTTTAGTTTTTCATTTCCTTTTTCGTTATTAAAAATGTCATTTTCATTATTGTTATTAACGACAGTCATTTTTGTTATCATTGTCATTATTGGTATAATTTCAAATGCAGATTTTATTTTTGGTATTGGTATTGATTCCCATGTGTAAACAAAGATCTTGTGATACCGGTAACGATACCAAAAGTGGACATTATTTGATAGGCAGTGCTGTGTTTGGTGTGGTGTGTGGTGGGCTGCCACCAATGGCAGAAGTGGTAGAGGGCTTGCCAACTCCCGCACGCACACATCCATGCCCACGGCCTCTGCCAGGGTCACCTGCCCCAGAGGCTGAACTACTCCTTCGCTTTCTCATTGTACTATGTATGTTGTACACACAAGTGCGCACACAGTCAAATATATACTATGTGTATGTGATCTAATTATATATCCAAAACCTAATCTAAACCTAACCTATATTTATACAATATGGCTATCCTATAATCCTAATATATATAATAAAACTATCTAATCTCTCTATATATGTACACAATTAATATCTATCTAAATCTAAGGGAGACCAGGGACGGGAAAAAGAAAACTATCTATTATCTAATCAGTTATCTATATAACTATTCTAATCTAATCTAATCTAACCTAATCTAATCTAATGTCTATAATATATATCTATATCTAACCTATACTATCCCTATCTATATATAATGTAGAGGGGGGAGAAGGGCAGGGAAAGGGAGAAGGTAAAATGTAGGGTATGAGGAAGGAAAGGTATTGGTGGTAATACAATGAGGGCTAGGGAGGATTTTGTGTGTCCACGACCACAGTTCTGTAAACGCAACCTGACAAGCAGAGCTCTCACAGAATGGAGAGAAAAAGCCTGGCCCTCCCATTACAAAGGGTTGCAGTGCCCTTCCCCAGAGCCCCCCGATTGGTTGTGGGAGGCAGCAGGCATTGAGCAATCACAGAGTGTCATGAGATTGCTGGGGCCTGCTTACGCTGCTCATTGGCTAGCGATACATCCATCAGATGCTGCTGAGCTGCTCGCCCCTCCTAACACAGGCACAGTTCAAGAGTTCAACTCTGTTTAGGGCTCTGACATGTCTGCTCCTTCCTCACCTCTCTACATTTTGCCTCCAAAACCCAACTGCCAGTGCCACAGCACTAATAATAATGATAACAACATTGTCGTTTTCATTATCATTGTCGTATTGGTTGTCATTTTCGTTACTGCTATAACAAAAATGACAATTTTCATTATTGTTGTTGTAATAACAAAAATGACATGCACACCCTAGTCCTACTGGGGTCAATGACACTACTTGGGAGTAAGTCGCTTAAGGACTACGGCACTTCAAGTGAAATATCTATCGGTTCTATATGCTCCATTTTTCTAGTACAAATTTAGAGTGGTTTGTATAGTGACCTTTACTCAGTAGAAGACCAGATATTCAATATATCAGAGCAATCCTTGGTCAGCCTGCAGAGGTAATGATGATAGTAGAGAAACAGATAGCTTTCCAGCCTTTCTTCAGCCAGCCTTACTTCTGATCCTGTGGATGCCAATGGCCAGAAGGTTAATCCACGCCAGGTGATTATTGAACCCTAGAACCTTTTTTGCTGGCCACTGAAATGCACCATCTATTCCCATCTCTGGACCCCATGGAAACATCTTATCTTGAGTAGATGATGTAGTGCTACTAGTTATTAGTCTGTTGAGGATTTCTGAGACACCTTTATGGCAGCAAAACACAGGGAACGGAAGGGCAGGAGATGTCCCTCAAAATATGCACATAAAATAGTGTATTAGGAGTTTCTATTTTCCATAGTTATATTGGTTATGAACCAATAAGCCAAGAAGTCCTTGCACTGTTTTTGCATCATGTTTTCAATCAGATAAATATACCCCAATAAAATCTCTGACAATTGGGTGAAACCAAATCTGCAGAATGAACAAGACCTGAAAGTAAATCTGCTGATAAACATCCTATGGGAGAAACACATTTGTAGTGTGTTCCTCTCCTTGTCCTGAGGTGAAGATAGGGGAGAGAGCAAAAAATAAGAGGTTTCAAATTGTCATTTGCAGAACTTTTCCAATTCCTAGTGCTTTTCTCTTTGTTGTGTTATTAAGTTAAAGAAGAGAAGGTAGGAGGGGCTCAGTTTGGCTCCTTTTGTAATTTGTTTGTTGTAAAAACATTAATGGGTTCAGGGGGCAAAGACTGGGAGATGCATGAGTGCACTATCGGTCTTCCTCCTTGTTGTTTTTTCTCTGAGAGAGAGGCAATTGTTTTTTCTATTTCCATCAATTATTGGTGACCAAGTGCTGACACACTTTTCACCTCCCCACTGTTCCCATCACCTCACACAATAAGTGCTTGCTCTTCCTTCTGATACTATTTTGTCTGTAAGCAGAAATCCTTCAGGTAGATATTATTTCTCAGAAGCAATGTTTTTTCTTTCATCTACACTGCCCTGCTCAACTTGGGATGATGGCCAAAGTACTACAAGAGTAGGAAGCAGAGACCCAGGGGAGCTTGCATGCCAGAGGCTTGCTGTACCTTATATCATCTTTGAAGTATTTTGATATTAAAATGCATTTCATTTGTTTTACATAAATAATTTTCCATCCTCCTTTCAGGAGGATTTGTATGAACTTGAGCTCCAGTTTCAAGGGAGCTGATTTAAAGCCAACATATGGGGAATCTTTACCTGTTATTTGCCAGAGTTCTGAAGTAGAGTCCAGAAACCCTTCATTAATGTTGGTCATTAGGAAGAAAATCTATAAGAACTGACACAGTTTCGGTGTCTTTCAAGACTGTGTGTCTACAATAATAAATAAAAGTTATCGTCAAAAAAAGGTTAAGAATGTAGAGGGTCAAGTTTTTTCAAACCCTCACACATACAATACCTTCACTAGGTGTGAGTTAAGGCTGCTATATTTTACCATCATGCCAAACTATGAGCCTTATGAAGAAACACTAAAGGAACGGGGTATGTTTACCATAGTAAAGAGGAGTTTAAGGGGAGGAACAATAGCAGTCTTCAATTATCTAAAGGGATGCCATCGGGAAGATGGCAACTATTCTTCATGGCTACAGAGGGCAAGACTAGAAATAATGGGCTCACAACAGTGAGTTCTTGCTTTGAATAAGTTACAAAAGAGAAAATAGGAGAGGCTCAATTTGTCTCCTTTTTAAATTTGTTTGTTGAAAAAAACATTTGTAGAGTTGGGGGACAAAGACTGCTTGATGCCTGAGTGTACACTATCCTAACAGTAACAGCTGGGCGGCAATGGAACAAATTGCCTAGGGAGGTTGGGCTCTCCATTACTGGAGATTTTCAAAAAGAGGTTGGACAGCTATCTGTGGGATGCTGCAGCTGTAGTCATCCTGCATCAGAGCAAGGAGCTGGACCAGATGACCCTCAAGGTCCCATCCAATTCTATGACTCTATAATTCTGACACAATTGGGGTGAAATCCTCTGAACAGCTGATGCATGCACTAACAATGCAGACATAGGTCCCATTCTTTTCAATAAGATACACACTTGTGCTAACTTAACTAGTGCACATTATCCACACTGAGGATCATGATTAGGGCTGCACCGAACAGGTACTGTCTGTAGTCGCAAGGATTTTCAAGGTATTGAGTACCGGGACCGAGTCCTCAGCTGTCACTCGAAACTTTTTCCAAGGACTCAGACATCAGAACCCGGAACTCAACCCACAGAGAATACTTGAAAATTCCAAGGGTGGGGGTCATGGAGGGGGGCAGAGGCTAGAGGGAGCCGGGGTCGTGGGGAGGGAATGGGCTGGGGAAGAGCGGGTGTGGGCCTAGCAGGAGCTGAAGGGGTCGATACTCACCCTCTGGATGGGTTCCGGTGATGCGTGGCTTCCTCCGAACTAGGTAAGTTTGAAGAAAAAAAAAGAGCTGGGCATGCTCAGAAGGGCCAAATGACCCCTTCTGAGCATGCTCAGACCTTTCCAAGATGGTGCCTGCAGCTAAATGAGGTGGCCAGCACCATTCTGGAAAGGTCTGAGCATGTTCAGAAGCAACCACTTGACCCTTCTGAGCATGTGCCCTGTTCCCCCCCCAAACATACCCGGTCCAGAGGATGCCACGTGTCACTGGAGCCCATCCAGAGTGTGAGTACCCTACCCCCTCAACCCCTGCTAGACACACATACCCTTAGCACCCCACCCCTGAGCCCCTGCTAGGCCCTGCTCTCCCTTCCCTGCCCCCCGCTGGCCTATTCTCTCTCTGACCAGCAGGGGCCAGAAAAGGGGGAGCGGGGGCCTAGCACCAAACTCTGGCCCCCTTCCCTGTACTCAGTCAAGGACTTTCTGAAGTTTAGGGGGCCGTTCCTCAAAACTTTGGAACTTGGAAAACCGAGTCGAGTACCATGGAACTCTGGGTTTTCCAGGAAAAACCAAGGACCAAGTTTCAGCACTAATCATGATGTTAAGGTATAGATTAATATTCTCTCACATCTTAAAGTTTTCTGCTATTGAATGCTATAAACTCCACCGGAAAGGTGTTTTTAAATGAGATGCTACCATGCATGGGTACCTAGGAGCCACTCATCTGACTACCCATTTGAAGGTGGTGCGAGGGGATTCACACTCCCATGAGCCACTCACTACCCACTCACAGCACACCGTTGATAAAACCAGTGTGTGCCGTGCGGGACAAGCCAAATAAAAGTGCATTGTATTGTAATGGGCAATGGGCACCCATGCATTCCCTACCCATATGTACTGGGATGGCCACTCATGCCAGCAGACAGGTCCCCCACTCATAGGCACTGTGGGTGTGGGACACGGCCTTTGCAAGTCACAGGAACTGGCTGTGAGTGCTGAGGAGCCTGGTTCCCCAGCACTCATACCCGAGACATGTCAATATGAAAGGACAACTGTGCTCTTCCTTCTCCCCCATGGTCTGTGACAGGGGGAGTGCGAGGTGGCTGTTGTGGTAGCCATGCTGCCCATTAAAATCCCTTCCCACACATTCCACCTGAGTGGCTGCTCCGCAGCTGTGCCACTCAGCAGCTACAGATGAACCCCCCCTTCCCCCCGCTCCAGTCTTACTCGCTTAAAAAAAAACCCAGTGTCTTCGGGTGTTTTTAAATGAGCAAGGCTTGAAGGGGGGGGGCATGGCCATTGAGTGGCACAGGTGAGGAGCACCCATGCATGTGGAGTGAGGGAAGAGGGGTTCAAATGAGCGACTTCCTGCATGGGCACTGCAACCATGCAGGCAGCATCCATGCACTTGGGCCGGCCCTGCAAACAAATCTTATGAGTGGCTGTTTCCATTCTCCCCCACATGGCAACCCCCCACCTTCACCCCATTCATTGCCCAACTGCCCACCCTGTGCCATGACACAGCTCTGGACACCAGACAAACGGCTGTAGCAGCAAGTAACCCATTCCTGCCCAAGATCACAGGAGATGGTTCAGTCACTGGGACGACAATGGAGGTGCATGCGTTGTATTACCCTCGCCTGTAAGAGCTCCCCGTAGGGCTGTGGGCGAGACCAGGGAGGCAAAAAGGCCATGGATCTATTTCCTGGTGTGGGTGGGCAATCTGGTTCATACAGGCAGGGGAGCATGGGCACCTGTACCCACACACTGTTTTGCCTTCCCCAGAATGGTGCACTCCAGATTTGTCAGTGCATCCGGAATGAGACAAGGACCCAAAGTTGGGTTTTAATCGACACACTCTTTATTCAAATTAGAATTAGGCTAAGTGGGGTTATTGCCTCTAAGCAATTTGGGTTCAGTACTCTCCACTCGTATAACCATTAATAACATAACTGACAGGATTTGGTCTGGATGTGCCCTCCAGTGCCAGCCCAAACAACGTCTTCCCTTCGCTCGCCAGTCAGAGGCCATGACTGAAGGGGACAGTGTCCTTTCTGGACTGGAGTAAGGATACAGTACCAAAGGATTGAGGACTGTGCTTGTCCCTGCCCTCCTTCCGAAAGAACCTCTCCCAGGGATGCGACCCTTGCGCTTGCCATGTCCTGCTTCTGCGCCAGGTGTCTCCTCCCCATCTCTTAAGGAGATGCCTCCAATTGCTACTTACTTATCTGTTTTAACAACATAGCAGTACTGGACCCCTGCCAAGACTTGCATCGGACGGGCCCAACCCCACCCAGTCTAATCCGAACTTAAAACTTCCACCAGCTTGGCCTTCAAGGTGGCCAAATAAACCTCGTTGCCTTCTGGCAACAAGTGTACCCCGTCAGAGCCGTAAAGCTTGGGAGACCTGTGGGTAATCCCATGTTGAGAGATTTGTTTTCCTCCCCTCCGGCGAAGCCACTTTGCCACCTCCCTGTTGATATTCCACCATGTTTTATTGACTTTTCCAGGGCTTACTGCTTTGTCCCATTTCAATCGTGCTACCAGATTGGTCCAAATAACAGTAGCTCCTGGGAAAAGCTTCTCCACCTCTAAGAGGTTGGCCTTGATGTTAACTACCATTGCCACCCCTTTTGTCCTTGGAATATTGTTCTCTCCCAGGTGGATTACCACAAAGTTGGATGGCTTTCCAGCAGCCACCACCCATAGAGTGGGGAGCATCTGGTGCCAACGCATCCCGCTCCACCCCATCCAGTGAATCTCTGCTCAGGCAGCCAATCCCAGCTGGGATCCCCAGCAAGTCTGTTCCATGGTCTTCACAGTCCATCGCACCAGACTGTAGCCAACGATCCATACTGGACTTCTGCAGTGAAACCTTGTGGCACCTGAATGCACAGATAGAATACAAGAAGTTAGTGTGCCAGCTCACGAATGTAAGTATGGTATGCCTGGGAGTGCCACTGCCCCACTGCCCTTATCTATTGCTCTGGAAGGCCAGCTGCGGCTGCAAAGGACGCCACCCCTATACGGAAGGAATGTGACCCATACTCGGATGAAGGGAGGATGAGGTAGCTCAAAGCACTCCGTAGAACTCCTGTAAACTGGTATCAGGTCATGGGGGGAGGAGGCATGTGCATACCTGAAAAAGGCCCCCGGCAATAGGGGGCAGGACCTAAAGTATTCCTCTACTGCCCGGACAAGGCATAGGTCAGGGAAGCCAGCCCTGCAGAGGGTAATCACATGTCCTCTGCCCATCCATTTTGGACTGTCTAAGATGCAGGTGGAGTGTCTCGCCACCCAGCTGTACGTCATCAATGGAGAGGGCTCTCCCTGTGCAATCCCGCCCTGACATAGCTACGATCTCACTAACCCAGAAGGCTCCAAAAAAGGCTACCTTGAAAGCTGTTGCAAACAATGTCACTTCAAAAAAATTAAAACAAACATGGTGAAGGGCAACATTTAATCTAAGGAGGGAAGGGGTGATAGAAGCCCTGGTGTCCCACTCTGTGACCTGCTCCCACGACCAGCTCTCCAACATTCTCCTACTGAAAAAACCCCGATCCTGTGGGGGGAAACCTGCTAATCCGCTCATGAACCCCAAGGAGAACAACTTGCTCATGATGGTCCCTACTGCTGCACCAGGATGCCTCAGGACCAGGGCAAATTGCAGCATCTGTGCTTCAGGGATGGGGAAGCCCAGCCCCTTGTGCCCGAAATTCTTGAAATTCCCTGAAGGCCCTCTTATATGCTGCCCATGTTCATGCTGCCAAGGATCCTTGTAGGATGTTGTACAGCTCTAGGAACCAAAGCTCCACACTGCTGGGGGCAGAGGCTCCAGTGACAGTCTGTCTCCCAGTGCTGTCTCCCAGCAGAAACGCTCCATCTGGAAGCAAGAGAGGGCGTTGGGTATTCCGTTACTAATGCTGGGTACATGCTTGGTGACAAACAAAATGTTATGCCTCAAGCAGGCTAAAACTAATGCCCTGACCAGCTTCAAAACTCAGGGGGGATTTTGAAGACAGAGAGTTGATCACATGTACCACTGCCATGTTGTCACACCAGAAGAGGACGGAGTGGTCAGCAAATTCAGCCACCCAGAGGCGTACCACCAATACAATTGGGAAGAACTCCAGGAACGTCAGGTCCCTGGTGACCCCTTGCTCCGTCCACTCCAGCGGCCATGGGCAGTGCACCACCTGTCCTGAAAATACACCCCGAAACCAGAACCTCCCATTTCATCTGAGTGAACCTGGAGCTCAGCCTCCAGCAGGAGTTGCTCCTGCCAGAAGCTGACCCCATTGAAACCGTTGAGAAACTCTGCCCAAATCCAGAGGTCGTCTTTCATCTCCCTGGTGACCCTTATATGATAGTGCGCAGTGGGGCTTCCCTCAATTTGGTGTACAAGCGAGACAAGAATGCCCGGCTGGGGGCCACTACTCTGCAGGCAAAGTTAAGGCTCCCTACCAAGGACTGAAGTTCTCTCACCGTGACCTTTACTATGGCCAAACATTTGGCATTTTTGGCCTGTAAAGTGTCCAGTTTATCCCTCAGGAGACATGAGAGAGCCCCGACTGTGTCAAGCTCTATGCCCAGATACGTGAGGGCGGTGGCCAGCCCTTCTGTTTTTTCTGGTGCCAAGGGAATCCCCAATTCGTCTGCAACCCTTTGGAAGGTTTCCATCAGACCCACACACTCTCCCGTTCCTGCCCTGCCTATGAAAAGGAAATCGTCAAGATATTTTGTAAGTTCCCCTCCTCTCACCTGCCACTGGACCACCCATTTGACCATAGAACTGAAACACTTGAAGGCAGAGCATGAGATTGAGCAGCCCATAGGCATTGCTTGGTTGAAATAATATTGACCCTGGAAATGAAATCCCAGAAGGTGGAAACTTTCTGGGTGAACCAGCAACAGTCAGAAGGCAGATTTGATGTTGCACTTGGCCAGCAATGTGCCTTGGCCGGCACTTTTAACCAGCTGTACCTCCACATCGAATGAGGCATAGTGGACAGATGTAAGTTCCTTTGGGATGGCATCATTTACTGTTCCTCCCTGGGGGTGGGACAGGTGATGGATCAGACAGTATTCCCCAGGGACTTTCTTTGGCACCACCCCTAGGGGGGAAACCACCATGTCCACAATAGATGGGACCTGGAATTGATCGGCCACTCTGCCCTCCCACACTTCTTTATTTAATTTGTCCTGTACCATTGTTTCCATTCCCATCACTGATTTAAGGTTTGGGGCAGGTTTTGATTGCTGAACACCCACCACTGGTATCCTGAACCCTTCATGAAAGCCGTTTACTATATATGCCACCTCCTCCTTATCAGGGTGTTCTTCTAATGCCCTTTCCAACCTTTCTACTTTAATTGGGGTTGGAACCCTTTCCTGGACCACCCCCGGGGTTCCACCTTGATTACCCTTACTTTGGCGGCCCGTTTGGCTTTTTCCCTTTGGCCACAACTGCCACCCCTTGTTGCATGCTGTTGTGGCATGGTACCCCCCACAGATGGCACAGGCATGGCGGAATTTACATCCGCTGCAGCCACATTTTTCTGCTTGGGCAAATTCCCAGCATTGGGCACCCCCCGTGCTCTGGGCCTAGCGGCCCTTGCTCTGAAATGGGTCATTAGCGGGGGTAATTCCTCCTTTAGTCAGCATGTGGCCGCTGTGGCTGAGTTGCTCATGCAATTCATGCATACGTCATGGGCATGAACATCCCATCTCAACCCCGGTGTGTAAGATGCCCTGTGCTGAAACGCCTCGTCTTATCTGAGCCAGGCCCCAGAGGGGCCTGTATTATATGCACGATGGACGATGTCAGCGTATTTCATTAGCACATATGCCCTATCTGTGTATGCCTGCACTATTACCCCTTGGTAGACTGAAATGCCTATAGTCCAGTTGGCCCAATTTCTGTTGGTATTGGGGTTGCAGAAGTGCTCCTTGTCCTTTTTATCCTCCCTGTCATTTGAATCAGGGATAGGGTTCGTGAATAGGAGGGCGAATATGTCTATGTATTCGCCTCACCATATCTGCTCCCTTGTGTGTTGCAGCAAATGATCACCTATCGGGACCGATACGTCTGTGTATCACCCCCCTTTGGGGGAAGAGGGGGGCGTTCCCCCATATTTGCATACCCCAGTTGAGCCCGAGGTTGGGCCCATGCCTGGAGGGCCTGGGCTCCTTGGGAACCCAACCAACCAGCTGTGGGCGTGGGTACGCCCCACTTCCCAAGTGGCATCCCCATCCCAGTGACACACACACCCTCGACAGAGGAGACTCCTAGCCCTGTGGCTGTGACCCAAGTCCCATTCCACCACAACTGTGGTGTCTCACTCCCCGTACTCAATGGGGCACATAGCCTATTGTGTCCCCAGTCACAGTTCCCCGTTAGGTGTCATTCCCTTGCTGCTATTCATGGGTAGCTGGTGGAGGCCTGGCAAACCCCAAGTGGGCCATGCCTTCCACCCCCGTCCCCATTTCCTGGTACTTGGGGGGCTGCGTGGGCCCAGGCAGGTATCCTGCCATCCCTGGATCCCCTGTACCTGCATAAACTGATGCTGGGAGTTGCGGATCTGGAAGTGGTGGCGGGGGGTTGGTAATCTTTTATCATGGCCCATAGTCCATGTTCCAATGCTTCGATCCTCCTGAGTGTATCAGGATCCTCCTGGTCACATTGTTCCCCACCTTCATCCCCCACTCTCTGTGCTGGTGGGGCTTTGTTCCTAGGCGGAGAACAAAGTGCCCCCCTCTGCCCTGATCTCCGGTGGGGGAGGGTGACTGTGGGGTGGACAGACACCGGCCTTGGGGCTGGTAGTGCCCCTTCCTGGGTCACCGCCCTGCCCTCCATCCCCCCATCAGCTGGCCCACTGCCTCACAGCACCCACAGAAGGGGGAGGGGCCAAGACCCCATCACAGTCCCTGGGTGGAGGCATGACTGTCCTGCCCCCCCTGGTGAGGAAGGGGCACCAGGGCCATGAGTGAGCCCAGCACGTAAGGTGCGGAGGTGGACGGCGGGATGTCTGGATGGCCCAACATGGGCTCAGGAATGTTAGGGGTCAAGTGCCCCCTTAGGGGCGTGTTCCCCAGTCTCCCAAAAGCCAACCACCAAGGGCCTTGCTCTGGCAAAGGGTCCGGAACCTCTGGTGNTCATCTCCCTGGTGACCCTTATATGATAGTGCGCAGTGGGGCTTCCCTCAATTTGGTGTACAAGCGAGACAAGAATGCCCGGCTGGGGGCCACTACTCTGCAGGCAAAGTTAAGGCTCCCTACCAAGGACTGAAGTTCTCTCACCGTGACCTTTACTATGGCCAAACATTTGGCATTTTTGGCCTGTAAAGTGTCCAGTTTATCCCTCAGGAGACATGAGAGAGCCCCGACTGTGTCAAGCTCTATGCCCAGATACGTGAGGGCGGTGGCCAGCCCTTCTGTTTTTTCTGGTACCAAGGGAATCCCCAATTCGTCTGCAACCCTTTGGAAGGTTTCCATCAGTGCCACATACTCCCCCATTCCTGCCCTGCCTATGAAGAGAAAATCATCAAGATATTTTGTAAGTTCCCCTCCTCTCACCTGCCACTGGACCACCCATTTGACCATAGAACTGAAACACTTGAAGGCAGAGCATGAGATTGAGCAGCCCATAGGCATTGCTTGGTTGAAATAATATTGACCCTGGAAATGAAATCCCAGAAGGTGGAAACTTTCTGGGTGAACCAGCAACAGTCAGAAGGCAGATTTGATGTTGCACTTGGCCAGCAATGTGCCTTGGCCGGCACTTTTAACCAGCTGTACCGCCACATCGAATGAGGCATAGTGGACAGATGTAAGTTCCTTTGGGATGGCATCATTTACTGCTCCTCCCTGGGGGTGGGACAGGTGATGGATCAGACAGTATTCCCCAGGGACTTTCTTTGGCACCACCCCTAGGGGGGAAACCACCATGTCCACAATAGATGGGACCTGGAATTGATCGGCCACTCTGCCCTCCCACACTTCTTTATTTAATTTGTCCTGTACCATTGATTCCATTCCCATCACTGATTTAAGGTTTGGGGCAGGTTTTGATTGCTGAACACCCACCACAGGTATCCTGAACCCTTCATGAAAGCCGTTTACAATATATGCCACCTCCTCCTTATCAGGGTGTTCTTCTAATGCCCTTTCCAACCTTTCTACTTTAATTGGGGTTGGAACCCTTTCCTGGACCACCCCCGGGGTTCCACCTTGATTACCCTTACTTTGGCGGCCCGTTTGGCTTTTTCCCTTTGGCCACAACTGCCACCCCTTGTTGCATGCTGTTGTGGCATGGTACCCCCCACAGATGGCACAGGCATGGCGGAATTTACATCCGCTGCAGCCACATTTTTCTGCTTGGGCAAATTCCCAGCATTGGGCACCCCCCGTGCTCTGGGCCTAGCGGCCCTTGCTCTGAAATGGGTCATTAGCGGGGGTAATTCCTCCTTTAGTCAGCATGTGGCCGCTGTGGCTGAGTTGCTCATGCAATTCATGCATACGTCATGGGCATGAACATCCCATCTCAACCCCGGTGTGTAAGATGCCCTGTGCTGAAACGCCTCGTCGTATCTGAGCCAGGCCCCAGAGGGGCCTGTATTATATGCATGATGGACGATGTCAGCGTATTTCATTAGCACATATGCCCTATCTGTGTATGCCTGCACTATTACCCCTTGGTAGACTGAAATGCCTATAGTCCAGTTGGCCCAATTTCTGTTGGTATTGGGGTTGCAGAAGTGCTCCTTGTCCTTTTTATCCTCCCTGTCATTTGAATCAGGGATAGGGTTCGTGAATAGGAGGGCGAATATGTCTATGTATTCGCCTCACCATATCTGCTCCCTTGTGTGTTGCAGCAAATGATCACCTATCGGGACCGATACGTCTGTGTATCACCCCCCTTTGGGGGAAGAGGGGGGCGTTCCCCCATATTTGCATACCCCAGTTGAGCCCGAGGTTGGGCCCATGCCTGGAGGGCCTGGGCTCCTTGGGAACCCAACCAACCAGCTGTGGGCGTGGGTACGCCCCACTTCCCAAGTGGCATCCCCATCCCAGTGACACACACACCCTCGACAGAGGAGACTCCTAGCCCTGTGGCTGGGACCCAAGTCCCATTCCACCACAACTGTGGTGTCTCACTCCCCGTACTCAATGGGGCACATAGCCTATTGTGTCCCCAGTCACAGTTCCCCGTTAGGTGTCATTCCCTTGCTGCTATTCATGGGTAGCTGGTGGAGGCCTGGCAAACCCCAAGTGGGCCATGCCTGCCACCCCCGTCCCCGTTTCCTGGTACTTGGGGGGCTGCGTGGGCCCAGGCAGGTATCCTGCCATCCCTGGATCCCCTGTACCTGCATAAACTGATGCTGGGAGTTGCGGATCTGGAAGTGGTGGCGGGGGGTTGGTAATCTTTTATCATGGCCCATAGTCCATGTTCCAATTCTTCGATCCTCCTGAGTGTATCAGGATCCTCCTGGTCACATTGTTCCCCACCTTCATCCCCCTCTCTCTGTGCTGGTGGGGCTTTGTTCCTAGGCGGAGAACAAAGTGCCCCCCTCTGCCCTGATCTCCGGTGGGGGAGGGTGACTGTGGGGTGGACAGACACCGGCCTTGGGGCTGGTAGTGCCCCTTCCTGGGTCACCGCCCTGCCCTCCATCCCCCCATCAGCTGGCCCACTGCCTCACAGCACCCACAGAAGGGGGAGGGGCCAAGACCCCATCACAGTCCCTGGGTGGAGGCATGACTGTCCTGCCCCCCCTGGTGAGGAAGGGGCACCAGGGCCATGAGTGAGCCCAGCACGTAAGGTGCGGAGGTGGACGGCGGGATGTCTGGATGGCCCAACATGGGCTCAGGAATGTTAGGGGTCAAGTGCCCCCTTAGGGGCGTGTTCCCCAGTCTCCCAAAAGCCAACCACCAAGGGCCTTGCTCTGGCAAAGGGTCCGGAACCTCTGGTGCCATCCTCTGAGGGTGCCCTGCCAAGGCAGCAGCTATCTGCTGCATAAGAGCCTTGCAGCATGACAGCCACTCCTGCAGGGACAACAGGACAATCCCTCCCATGCCCTCCCCCGGTGGGCCCTGGCCAGCCTCGCACCCCGGCACCTCCTCCGGGCTGGGTGCGGACGTGGGTGGGGGCTGTACAGGAAATGCTGCCGGCCTGGTGTGGCTCCTTTTCTTTGCCTTCCCCATACTGTGGGGGAAGCAAAGTGTTTATATATCCCCCCTGCCCCCCGCTCTGTTTCCCCATCTGTCGGGTGGATCTATGCCTCTCCAGGCATGGAGCAGTGGGGGGGGGGGTGCATGACCCTTATCCTGCCTGCTCAGGCCTGACAGTTCAATGAGGGGGGGGTGGTTCCCCCCGATAGACTGACCCCATGTAAGGGAGGGCAGTCTTAGGCCACTTGACCTGACTCGTTCTCACCGGGCTCCTGCCCGTTCAGTCAATTGCTGTGGCTGCTGAGAAACGTGGCTTGCAGCTCCTGACTCCCTCATCAAATGAGGAGGGAGCTGCCCAGCCATCAGTAAAGCTCCTCCTTCCTTGGGAGGGCCTTCCCAGCCACGCTTATGGGTTGGCTGGGAAGCCCGTTGTCAGGAGCAACCTGAGCTGTGTCCAGCTGCTTTTCCCGTTGGCCCAGGAGCCCAGTTCCTGCTCCTGCTGCAGCAACCTTGCTGCAACAGGGAGTGCAGCCTGTTTCCCACCCTTGCCTCTCCCTAAGGGAGCACGACAAGAGGCCTGCTGGCTGCCATTGCTGACAGGCCAAGGGCTTTTTTCAGCAGTGCTCTATTCATGGCAATGGGTGGCCGGTGTGTGGGTCATGGGTGCATGATCCCCCACGCACCACCTTCACATGAGCAGTTGGATGTGTGGACAGTGAGAGGTCATGTGTGGGGGCATCTCATTTCAAAACACCCTTAGGAACATTTACTGCATAGAATGGGAGATAGGTGAGAATACTGAATTATCTGTTCCTCCTTAGGATAAGATTGTGTAGACTGAGTTAAGGTTTTTCTTTCTTTTCTTTTGCTTTTTTGTTTTTAATATGCACACAGTGTAGGAGATAACAGTTTCCATCGTAACTGCGAATTCCCCTCTTTCCCTTCATTCCCATTGGCTCAGTATGGGGCTAGCACTGATGCACTGCATTGAGGTTTGGAGCCCTTGTCTGTAGTTTCTTTTGTTCTTTCCATAAAAGGTTTTCAAAGAAACACTCAAAGTAAAATCTTGTCATACCTGTTCAGAGCTCCTGCCAACCACTGTCATCCTATCTGTAGTACAGGCTTGGTCATGACCATGTAAAATATATTTATTCGTCCAGACATTTAACAGACACGACTAGATCCTGGGGTGAGTTTTCAGAGATGTTATAAGCATTTTATGGGCTTTTATGGGTTTTATCCTGTATTCTATGCTTTTATGATGTTGTTAGCTGCCCTGAGCCATCGGAGATAGGATGGGATAAAAATAAATAAATAAATAAATAAATAAACATTTAATTTATTTAAATTTATTTATTTTATTTATTTTGATTTCTATCCCACACGGCTCAAGGAGGCTTGCAATAAATACATAAAATACAAATATAAAATAAATAATTAAACCCCCACAAAACACCCCATCACCTACCCCCCAATCCTATTGCCTATTGAATTCCTGGCCTATTGAATTCCTGGCCAAATAAAACGGTCTTATACTACCTCTGGAAGACACTCAAACTAAGACTCAGGTGAGCCTCCAAGAGAAGGGAGTACCAAAGCTGTGGGGCAACCACCAAGGCTCTTTTCACACAGACACTCCAACACAGATAAAATGGGTGTTACATTTTATTATACATGTTGCAGGGCTCCAGGTGTGCTCTATGGGTGCCCTGCAACATGTATAATAAAATGCAACACCGATTTTATCAGTGTCTGTATGAAAAGGGCCCAAAGATGCCTCTCTGTGGGCCCAAGTCATATGAAACTGAGGCAGTGATGGTACCCGCAAGAGGGCACCCTAAGCTGATCTTAAGGGCCATGAAGGGACATAAGGAGAAAGACACCCCAAGCTGTTTAGGTCTTTAAAGATCAAAACCAGCACCTTGAATTGTGCTTGAAACACTATAGGCAGCCAACGCAGACTCTTAAGCACTGATGTTGTTGCGTTGTGCCTCGGTTTCCCCAAAAGGAATTTGCGCTTAGTGGTCCAGGTCTGACATGATCTGGTCTGGATATAGGGCGCTCTTTTCCAATATGTGGAATTCAAGTTTACACTTTGCTAATAAGCCAGCCAGATCAGCAAAGTATAGTAAAGACCAATTTATTTATATAAATGAAGCTATAAGACTTAAGAATATTAAAAAATATGAAGTAATAGTTTACTTAAGTTCAAATAAAGACATAGTACAAAAGAAACAGTGTCAGTTGTCAGTTAAAAATACATGACTTAGAAAGCCATGTCTTGTTCAAAGAACAGCTCTTATTACAAGTTCAAAGATCTTAACATCTATAAGATATAACATATGCTCTAAGTATTATTGATATGGTTGACTCAATGCATCATATAGGATATTACATATTACCCAGTCCTTTCCCCATTCTGCCAGATGAAAGAAGTGAGAGACGCTTCAGGAAAGGACGCTTTCTGAAAAATCCATCTTTCCTCTCTCTTCTTTTAGAATGAAAGATGCTTAGAGGTCAGCTAAAAATTACGTCAGGTCAAAACTGCTGACAGGGAGGGGTTTTTCTCAAAATACATAGTAAGAAGCCTGTTGATACATACTAAACAGGTTGCTATCATAAGGTAGGATTAGCAATGAGTAAACTACAAACAAACAAGGCCTTTTTCTGCCCTGCCTGAGAGTCACGTATCTTAAGTAGTCAACAGTAACTGTTAATTTCATTAAGAAACAGACTTGATTACATTGTCTATTCTAGTATACAGGCTGATTTTCCAGTATCTGGTCAAGAGTTCAGTAGAAAGGTGGCAGTGGCAGCTCTTTTAAGAAGTCATCCTACAGCGAGGCTAATTCTGATATCCAATATATTGAAAAACAGATGGTCAAACATATATGCCTATATACAGGATACATGACAATGTAATTTGCTCTTGGAACCCACCCCCATCAAGAGGTGGGCCGCCCCATTCTGCACCAGCTGCAGCCCCTGAACAGTCTCAAGGGCAGCCCCACATCGAGTGCATTGAAGTGGTCTAGCCTTGAGGTAATGAAGGCACGGTGGTCAAATCCACATTGGAAAGAAAGGGACACAGTCTTCTCACCAGATGGAGTTGGAGAAAGGCACTCCTGGCCACAGTCACAACCTGACCTTCTAGGCACAACTGAGGATTCAGGAGCAACCCAAGGCTACACACCTGAGGAGCGAGAGGAGGCCAGACCCCATCAATGATGGGTGTCCCAATCCATGGCCCCAGGGCAAGCCAACTATCATCACTTCGGTCTTGTCTGGATTCAGCTTCGGACTGCTCATCCACAACCAGTCCCCAATAGCAGCCAGGCACTGGATAAGCACCAAGGCTGCAGGGCCTGGGTCAGATGAAAATTATAAGTAGATTTGGGTGTCATCCGCATATTGAAGACAACACACTCTCACCCTGGGGCCTTAGATACACGTTAAACAGGAGAGTAGACAGGGACCACACAAGAAGATGGGGAAGGGGAAGAAAAACAATCACTCATCACTGCTTGCTGAAACCACCCCGACAGGAATTAACAGAACCACTCTAGAGCCATCCCACAAACCCCTGACAGGTTCCACAGCCATGTCAACAATACCTCATGGACAACTGTATCAAAGGCCACTGAAAGATCTAAAAGGATACATTTATTTTAATTTTATTTTCATTTTATAAAATATTTTTATCCCACCCCTCCTGCCCTCAGGGCAGCTCGGGGCGGTGAACAACAAATTAAAACAATAAAACAATAAAATCAATTTAAAAGTTAAAAATCCCATATGCGGGAGAAAAAAACAACTCCCCCCCAACCCACCCACCCTACCCACCCCCTTGCCAGAAGCCTGGCGGAACAGCCAGGTCTTACACAAATGTTGAAATGACAGGAGAGTGGGAGCCAACCAAGCCTCCTCCGAGAGCAAGTTCCACAACACAGGGGCAGCCACTGAAAAAGATCTAACATCGGTGGCTACCCATCTCGCCCAGGGAACCTCAAAAAAGGCTCCCATGTACGATCTCAGGGGTCGCACGGGCACATGGGGAGTGAGGCGGTCCTGCAGATAAGCAGGGCCCAGGCCGTGAAGGGATTTAAAGGTCAAAACCAGCACCTTGAACCTAGTCCAGTGCTTTATAGGTAGCCAATGCAGAGCCCGGAGCACAGATG
>QEPC01007511.1:219238-238593 GCA_003113815.1 Sphenodon punctatus | reverse complement strand
TGAAAGGGGAAATTCCGGACATCTGTATGGTCTGGTTCCCCTGACATCCCAGACAGCTGAAGCTGTTTGAAAAAACGGGTGGTCCGGGACAAATACGGACCTCTGGCCACGCTGGGTGGGGGATGGGTGGGAGTGGGTGACTGTGTCCTGTGTAAAAACTACGGATGTGTGAACACAGTTCAGACATTTGGGGTTTGGCCCAAACTCAGGGTGTTCAGACCGTTCATGATCACCCCGAATCCGAACTGCCCCCCACCTGAACTGGCCGAACAAAGTTCAGGTTCCGAACTGGTTCTGGGATGGGGGGCAGGGAGGAACCCGGTTTTCCCTCCCCCATCCAGGCTGCGCGGGTGGAAGGGGTTCTGGGGAGCACCTCCCCCCCGCCCAGCCTTGTTAAAAAAAAAATTAAACCCACGCATCCCAGGGATCACCCTACCTGGTGGTGCTGAGGTTCCGGCCTTGGGTCCGGCAGTGGTGGCGGGTCCGGTGGCGGTGGCGCTCTGGAGAGCTTCAGGCCGCTACTAGGCCTTCCACTTTGGGCAGGGTGGGCGGGGGGAAGTGCTCCCCGGTGCCCCTTCCACCCATTCAGCATGGAGGGGGGAAGGAAAACCACCACCACCACACGCCCGAATGGGCCAAACCAAATGTTTTTGGGTTCGGCCGAACCCCGAACGGGCCGAACACTGAACCCCCCGGTGTTTGCACATTCCTAGTAAAAACAGCGGATGTAAAATTATGGCCTATTTTCCTCAAGTAATGTATTTTCTGATGGAGATTAAAGACTCTGCTGATAAATACGTATTTTAGTAAAAACTGACCCTAGTAATCTTATACATATGCTTGTTCTGTAATTATAATCTTTATACTGTGTACAAAAAAAAAAGTCAGTTCCTCATTTGCTGTCTGGAATTCATGTCTCCAGTGCTTCCTGCTGTGCCCAAATATTTGTTCACAAGGATACATGGATTGGTGAGCAGTTTCAGTATTCAGAGACTAAGGTGGTGAAATCAGGCAAGAGCCACTGCTTTTGTTATGGAGTCAAAACAGCTGTCTGCAAACATACGGTATATGAATAGTTTCAGTTAGACAGTATGGCACCATTGTGGATATTAACTACTCATTACATTAACAGATTAGCCTGGAAGTAATGTGTGAAAGATTGCTTTAAGGGTTGAGGTCTCCAGTTGTGTGATCTGAAACAACAATAGCTGCTGTTGTGAGTGATTGAGAGGATGGCCTTGGAAGTGGAGCCCACTGCCCTGCATATTATGAACAATCCCAAGTGAGAGTTTGAACTTTATTCAAGTTCTTTTGCCCAAGTGCAAGATTCTTTAATGATTTGTTTTCTTTCATCATGCATACGGAATGAGGAATTTGTGAGCATTTGAGTTTCTAAGTACTCACAATGTTGCAAAATATAAAATATCTAAAGTTGATAATCCTGACTAGCGTTTCATGACTCCAAAACTAATTGGCTTATGGCATTCTTGTGGTTTTAAGAATACCTTTACATAGGGGAAATTTATCTAAAAAAATACACAAAAAAACCCAACACATCTTTCTCCTCCCAGCCAGTCTAATAATGACTTGTGTTTGGAGAATCCTTAGCAACTTGGGGATCAGCAATAGTATGTTTGACTGGGGGGTGATGTTTCTTCAGTTTCCTCTGTCTAGCAGACTCCCTGATTCTTAACAGAAGGAGGCTGTTGTAATGTAATTTATGGTGAAGCTTACTCTTAGTATAGAAAAGGAACTCTGGACCCAGTGTTCCATGATCTGTGTCCCTGTGTTTGTGTTGTGCCAGGTGGTTCTCCCAGGTAGGACAGTGTGAGTCTCCTACCTAGGCAGCAGCTACTGTAATTATTATTTGTTGGTTTGTTTTTTTCCTGGAGCTGGTGTCAGCATTGCTGTTAGAATGTCCCAGGATGCTCGTTCTCAAGGACTTTCATATACCCAGCAGTGGTGACTCTGGAGGTCCAGCTTCTGAGTTCCTGGATGTGATGGCATCTCTGGGTTTTACCCAGAGCATGCAGGAGAGTACTCACAGTGCCAACCAGGCACTTGACCTCATTTTTGGCCAGGGCTTTTCAGTTTTCGATGTTCACATCACCTTTGTTGGGTGGTCCAACTATTACCTCATGTATTTTAATGTAGGTGCTGCCCTCCCTGACCAACAGCACCATAGCCAACCCATTATTGTACAACCACAAAGATCATTGAATTCGGTAGATTTCAGCAACCTCATTATTTGTGCTTGAGATAATGCATCTGCCCCTTCCATGACAGGCTCACCAATGGCTATTTTCAGCTGTTAGAGGAGGTTCTTGATTCCCTGGCTCTTTGCTGGTCCCTGGTTGTCTCAACAGTCCATAAACTGCTGTGATATAATAGCAATCTGGCAGACTTAAAGAGGCTGAAACGTAGACTGGAGAGGAGATACTTGAGGGGCTGCCTGGAGGCCCATCTTCAGCTGTACAAAGAGTTTATGTGGGCATTCAGAAGGGCTATTACTGTGGCCAAGCACTTGTACTTGTTCTCAGGCATAGACACTGCAGGGAACAGATCGCTGCAACTGTTTTGGACTTTGCATGGCCTTGTGTATCCAGACTGATTCAATACGTCTACAGTTTCTTCAAAAGAGCACTGTGAGAAATTTCCTACGTTCTTTGCGGAGAAGATAGAGGGACTTCAGAAGGGACTCATTGGGTCTTTCAATGTTGAGAGCCATGGAGTCCCTTTGGACTGTATTCCCCTGTTGACCTCAATGTGGTTGATGATGAGGAGGTCCATGTGCTGTTGGGATCATTGAGACCCACGACATGTGCTTCCGACCTGTGCCCATATTGGTTTTTGAAGGCAAGTGCTAAGGCGGTGGTACCTTTATTGTGCTTAGGTAAGAAAAAGATATTGCAGAGAAGCTGAATGAGTTCTTTGCTTCGGCCTTCACTGCAAAGGATGTTGGGGAGATACCCACACCAGAACCTTACTTTGTAGGTGATGAATTGGAAGAACTGACACAAATCAACGTGACTCTGGAGGAGGATATAGAGCAAATTGACAAACTGAATACTAACAAATCACCAGGACCAGATGGCATTCATCCCAGAGTTTTGAAGGACCTTAAATATGAAATTTCAGACTGTAATAGGTAGGGGTGGGACTACCGGATCATCCAGTATCCGATACTGCCGGTATTTTGGTGTACCGGAAGTATCGGATTATTCCAGTATTTTGGGTCTGGTACCAGATCCCTCCCCGCTGTGCCGGATTTTTTTACATTGCGGTCATTCAAATGAATGGCTGCAATGTAAAAAAAAAAAACACCAAAAAACCCAAACACTTTCCGTCCCTGAGTCCAGGCTTTGCGGGTGGAAGGGGGGGGACACCCCACACCCACCCTGCCCAGCCTGGATTTTAAAAAAAATTCCCCTAAGTCCCCTAGTGCTCCGGGCTCTGGGCCGCCGCTGGTGACCCAGAGCCAGCACCAGCCAGCAGCAGGTAAGTACCAGTACTGTACTGATCCCTGGGATGGGGGGTGGTTTTACACATACCCCACCCCAGGGATCACCCTACCTCCCCACCCAGGGATCGCCTACCTTGAGCTCCGGGAGGCGGCGGCGGTCCAGAGGCATCAGTGCTGGCTGTGGCTGCCGGCTTCAGCATGCTACTAGGCCTTCCGGGGAACTTCCGGAAGTTCCCCAGAAAGCCTAGTAGCGTGCTGAAGCCGGAAGCCACAGCCAGAGCTGAAGCCACCGGACCGCCACCGCCGCCACCCGGAGCTCAAGGTAGGCGATCCCTGGGTGGGGAGGTAGGGTGATCCCTGGGGTGAGGTGTGTGCTAAACCACCCCCACCCCAGGAATAAGTACAGTACCAGTACTACTTACCTGCTGCTGACTGGTTCTGGCGCTGGGTTGCCGGTGGCGGCCTGGAGCCCGGCGCACTAGGGGACTTAGGGGAAATTTTTTTAAGGCTGGGCAGGGTGGGTGGGGGGTGTCCCCCCTTCCACCCGCGCAGCCTGGGAGGGGGAGGGGGGAGGTTTTTGGTTTTTTCCATTGATTTCAATGGGGACACAATTCCCCATTGAAATCAACGTAAAAGATCCGGTACCGGTAAACCAGTATTAATCCGGTAAACCAGGTTTTTTAAATCCTGGAACCGGTAAAACCAGTACCTGGTATTTGCCCTGATGTCCCACCCCTGGTAATAGGGAGGTGCTAGGCACCTATGTTCCAGAGAGACAGCAATGGCTATCTCTTTGAGAGAACAGCCAGGCAGTGGCTCCGCAGGTGGCGGGGGTTTAAAATCTGCCGCCTGTAATTGACCGTGGAGCTGAGGCCGTGGGGAGACTGGCCAGCATCAGTTGAGGCTGCACAGCAGAAGCTGCGCAACCCGCAGGTGGGGCAGTGTTCGAGGCTGTGAAGGAGTGCCGGAGGCTTGGAGGAAAGAAGCTGGTGGAGACAGCAGAAGGCTGGGGTCAGTCAGCAGCAGAGCGGGGAATGCCCAGAAAAAGGTGGCCACTGTGAGAAGCAAGAAACTGTGAGTTGTCCAGAAGGGCTGGTGTAGAAAATGCGGGGATACCCACTAAGATCCCCGGAGGGGAGCCCCTAGAAGACTTGATAAACAAACTCTGGTAAGGAGTTAGAAATGGGGCTGGGGATTGGGCCCAGGAAAGTGAATGAGAGGGGTTGTGCCCCAAGTGTTGTGAGGGGTTGCATCCCCAGAAGGTTAACTGGGGCTGAGATCCTGATAGGGGCTATGCCCCGGTGTGAGGGACTTTGCCCCGGAGTTTGGTGTTGCTAGGGCCTGAGACCCTGAGAGGAGCTGTGTCCCTGAATGGTGATACCCAAAGTGAGGGGCTGCTGTAAGGCTAAGAAAGAAGCCAGGGTAAGGCAATAAAAGATCTTGTCATTTTGGGGAGCATTGGTGTTGTTTCCCGACACTCCAAAATGGATTCCTGGCAGGTAGAGCCTGACACACAGACCTACAGTTAGTAATTTGTAACCTAGAGCTGATATTTGCCACTGTACCTAAAGACTAGAGGATGGCAAATGTAACTCCAGTATTTAAAAGGGGATACAGAGGTGATCCTGGAAACTACAGACCAGTAACCTTGACGTCTGTGCCGGACAAAATGGTCAAAACTATAATTAAAAACAGAATCGCTGGGCATGTTGATAAACATGGCTTAATGGGGAAGAGTCAACATGGATTTAGCAAAAGTAAGTCATGCCTCACTAACCTGTTGGAATTCTTTGAGGGTGTAAATAAGCGTGTGGACAAGGGAGACCCGGTAGATATAGTGTACCTGGATTCTCAGAAAGCATTTGATAAGGTCCCACATAAAAGACTCTTGAGAAAATTAAAAAAAATCATGGGATATGAGGTAGTATCTTACTATGGATCGGTAATTAGTTAAAGGATAGGAAGCAAAGAGTAGGACTAAATGGTCAGTTTTCACAATGGAGAGATGTAAAAAGTAGTGTGCCCCAAAGCTCTGTATTGGGACCGGTGCTGTTTAATATATTCATTAATTACCTGGAAAAGGGCGCTAAGAGTGCAGTGATCCAATCTGCAGATGACACCAAGTTATTCAAGGTAGTTAAAACAAGAGCAGACAGTGAAGAACTGCAACAGGATCTTACAAGACTGGGTGCCTGGGCATCTAAATGGCAGATGAGATTTAATATGAACAAGTACAAAGTGATGCACATAGGGGGAAAGAACCCAAAATATGAGTACGCAGTGCTGGGTACTAAGCTAGGAGTTACCACTCAGGAAAAGTATCTGGGAGTGATTGTGGACAAGACACTGAAATCCTCAGCGCAGTGTGCAGCAGCAGTCAAAAAAGAAAACAGAATGTTAGGAGGTATTCTCAAAGGGATAGAGAATAACTCTGAGGATGTCATAATGCCTCTAAACAAATCAATGGTGTGACCGCACCTGGAATAGTGTGTGCCATTCTGGTCGCCCCATCTCAAAAAAGACATAGCTGAACAAGAAAAGATACAGAGAAGGGCAATGAGAATGATAAAGGGTATGGAACAGCTTCCATACAAAGAGAGGCTTGATAAGCTAGAACTCTTCAGCTTCGAGAAGGGAAGACTGAGAGGGGACATGATAGAGGTTTATAAAATCTTGAGTGATGTGGAACAAGCAGATAGGGAATGGTTATTTACCCTCTCAAATAGTACTAGAACTAGGGGACACTCCATGAAACTAGCTGCCGGCAGATTTAAAATAAATAAAAGGAAGTACTTTTTCACTCAATGCATAATTAACGTATGGAATTTGTTGCCAGAGGACGTTGTCAAGGTCAGTAGTATAGCTGGGTTTAAAAAAGGACTGGATAAGTTCTTAGCGAGTAGGTCCATTAATGGCTATTAACGAAGTAGCTTATGTGATGAACCTCTTACCGTTGGGAGCTGATAGTGAACAACAGGGAATGGATTTCTCAATGTGACTCTTGGTTCTTCTCCCATGCGATCGAGTTTGGCCACTGTTGGAGGACAGGATGCTGGACTTGACGGATCGTTAGTCTGATTCAGTATGGCACTACTTATGTTCTTAGGTATTGTTAACACCTTCTTTAGGGAGGGGAGGGTGTTGGCCACTCTCAAATGCGCAGAGGTCTGCCCCTCCCCAAGAAACCATCTCTTAATGTTAGAGTGCTTGCCAATTATCTACCAGTCTCCAATCTGCCTTTCTTAGGGTTGATGATTGAAAGGGTATGACTCTGCGGCTACAGAGATACCTGGACTTTAACAATATTTTGGTGAAATTCCATTAGGGGTTTAGGTCTTCTCACAGGGTAGAGACCACACTTGTCAGGGTGATGGATGATCTGCTGATGATTTTAGATCGAGTACAACTGGCCATTTTCATCATGCTGGACCTTATACACTTAATACAACAGGATTTGATACAATTGACCATGGGTTGCTGCTTCAGTGTCTGAAGGACGATGCTGATGTGACGGGAACTGCTGGTTGGTTCAGTCATACCTTGAAGAGAGGAGCCAATCAATGGTAACGGATGAATATGCATCCTCCCTGTTCATCAGTTTGTACATGCAGCCCTTTAGGCATGTCTTGATCAAGCACGGGGTTGAGTATCATCAGTACACTGATGATACACAACTACATATCTCTTGCCCCATGAGGTCTGCCAAATCAACCTCTGCTTTGGATGAATGCCTGAATGACATAGCCGGCTGGATGTGTCTGGGGTAACTCATGCTCAGTCTGGGGAAGATTGAGTAATGTTGGTGGGAAGGGGCAGCTGATATAAGGATGCCCTTGCCTGCCTCAGGCCCCTGAATGAATGTGCCTGGGGTCTGGGTAGAGGTAGTGGGCCAGGTAAAGAACTTGGGTGTCATTTTCAACCATGCTCTGTCCATGAAAATCCAGGTGTTGGTTCAAAAATGCTTTTTCAACTACACAATTTGTGTATGTTACACCTGTGGCGAAACGCAGCAAGGGGGCACTATACAGCTGAGCCACCCACCTGTGTTTGTCCACATCTCTAACCTGGGGTCCCCACAACTGACAAACCCCAGAAAAAACTAGTTTTCACTGCCACCACCTGGGTTCCAGAAATCAGAGGGGAACCACACAACCCAGGATATGTGAACCCCCAGAAGTTTAAAAGCCCACAGCTTCCCAAGACACCCTAGTCCCCTTTATCTGGTGTTCTCCCCCTTCCAGGAGGCAGAATCCTTGGAGCCACCCAGTGGTGCTTAGCTTGATCAAAAGCTGTCTGGGCTAAAATAGCCAGAGGGGAATTCCTTTCTCCTTCTTTGGTAGCTATGCCTTCCAGGTGAAGGAAGGCATTATTTGCAGGTAAACACACACACACACACACACAGTGGAGTTAAGAATAGAAAAAGCTTAGGCTTTACTTATAGGGTTAAACAGGTACAAAAAGGCACAAAAGGGTAAGAAAGCAAGATAAGTCATTGAGCAAGCCCCAGAGTCCAGTTTGAGGGGTATGAGGACCCTTTTTAAATCTTAAACTGTCTAAACTGTACTAGTTCAGGCAGGCAATCTGGTGGTATCTAACTCCATGTAGAGGTAACTTACATAGGGCTCAGTCCTTAGTTCCGATCTGGCAGAATTCCAGATCTTGTAGGTGTTGGAGCAGGCAGGAAGAGGCAAGAGAGCAAAGAAGGGGCGGTCTGTCCCTTTTAAGGTCCTATCCTCCTCTGTTGAGATTGGTCCATGGGAGGTCACCTGCTCTATGACCCAGTCCAAGGCAGGGAGGTCTCTGCCCTGCCATGTGGTAACAAACCAGTCACTCAGTTCAGGAATGTCAGGAATGTGGCTATTTTGCCATGTGCTCACACGAGAAAGGAGGGCAGGTTCCAACCTGTTCAGGAATGCAACACTGTCCTGCTAGGATCCCTCTATAGGCAAGGGCAGGGGCAAAAGGTTTTTTTCCACAACACCCTTATTTACCCCAAGCTGACCCTACCACAGTAACCCATGGTCTGATGACTATAAGGCTTTGACATTTTAAACTACCTCTTCTACGGGCTGCCCGCAGTGTTTATGTGTTGCTTGCAGCTTGTTCAGAATGCAGCAGCACGGCTGCTTACCGGTCTAGGCAGCTGTGATCATATTACGCCCGCCCTGCGTTTTCTGCATTGGCTGCCTGTGGAGAGATGGAGAGTTTAAGATTGCGCTGCTGGTTTTTAGGGCCCTGACTGGTTTCGGCCCTGGCTTTATTTGAGACCTAATTCTGGAACCTCACACTGATGGGTATCTGCACTCAGGAACCATCTGTTTGTTTGGGGTTTCTGCTATCATGTCTGAAGTTGGCAGGTGATCAGGCTTTTGCTGTGGTGGACCCCCTCAGTGTGGAACTTGCTCCCTCTGGATGTTTATCTCTCAGCACCTCCTTCCTTACCTTTAAAGAGCACCTGAAAACATATTTATTCTCTAGGTGCTGTTAGGATTCGCTGATGGTTCCCTCAATGTACTTTGTCCTCCCTTTTTTCTGCCCCCTTTTATATTTTTAATAATTGTTTTAAATTGTTCAATTGCTTTTAACTTTTGTAAGTATGTTTTTGTGAAGTGCTCTGAGTAAGGCCGGGGGTGGATGATGATGATGATGACGACGACCACGACGAAGATGATGAAGATGAAGAACTATTACTCTTGTTACAAAGTACATGGACACCCTCAGCTTAAATATCAGAATTCTGCCTGATCATTTTCTATTTTCTGTAGTCACATTTTCCTAAAGCCAGAAAAAATATTATTGTCAAATTAAAAGAGCTCTCAGGAGAGGCGTTGAGGATAGAGACAGGGACAAACATGGTTCCGGAAACTATTACTGAGATTTTGAAATTGAGAACATTTCCAATGCATGGGTTTTCCTTCCCTCTGCTTCATTTTCACCATGTGTGTATAGAGGATAATATACTTATCTTCTCAGAAAGCTAAACTGAACTAACTGAAATTCCACTTTGATCTTTGAATAAAGGGCTCCCCATAATGTATGTCACACTTCTTTAGCAATTTTGAGGCCTCTCTGTTGTCATAGTTTTTCACACTAGTAAACAAAAGTGTCATGAGATTCATTTTTAAAGCCTGTAATGTATAAACTTATTATTACATGGAAAAAATATCATTTTTCAAATATAGGGTGTTTATTGGGAAACACTGGCATACATACAGGATAAACTTACAAGAATTAGAAACTTTTCCTTTCACTTTTTCATTCAAGCCTTAAGTATTGAACTGCGCGCACAGGGAGAAACAGATCTGGAGAATAGGGGAAGGTGTTTGGGAGATGAAGCTGCCAGGCACAAGGAAATGGGTAGCAAGGAGGGAAGTTTGGACAGTAGAAAAGGCAAACATGGAAGAAACTGGGAGGTATGATGGACAGGAGGGAGAGAGGGAAAAACAAGGAACTGTGCCAAAGTAAGGGATCATACCAAATGATTCAACAGCAGAAGTAAATATATGACTGTAACATCACCTATGACAATTTTTTAGATCAAAAAACCTTCAGTTTAAAAGAAGGGTTAAGGCTCTTTCAAATTCAGGCATATTCTCTCTCTCTCTCTCTCTCTCTCTCTCTCACACACACACACACACACACACACACACAAATGGAAATTGTAAGTTAAGGCTTCTACCATAACTTGTGTACCATGTAAGCAATAAAGATTTTGTACAGTCTCACATACTGTGCTTGCTTACAACTTAGGCTCCATGCACCCACAATTTGCCTTGGTATTTCAGCCCCAATCCTCTTTCTCTTCAGGTTGGGGGAAAAACTGAATCTGGGGGTAGCAAGCTCCTCCACATCCCAATATTATGTTCTTGATCTCTGTCTTCACAGTGGTCACAATTTCACCTACATTTATAGCTCCTTTCAAGGCAGTAGCTCAAGTGCATCTGTTTACTGCACAGGCGATTATGAGCAGGGGAATATTTGCCCCCTTACTTCATACAACAGGATACTATACTGTATTGTGGGCATGAGAACTGATTATAATACAGTCAGGTTTCCCTGCTTCTACACTAAGGCTACTTTTCCATGAGCTGCTTTGTCACCACAGGAGCATGCACTATTCAAACCTAGCGTGGCTCCCATCTCGTGGGAAAGGAGGAAGTGCGGCTCTCCCTCTGGCAAGTTCATGCAACAGACAAGGTAGTGAAATTTTGCTCAGTACTCAGAAAATTCAGGACCAGCCTTTAGGGATGTGCGAACAGGATGGAGTTTGGCTGTTCAGCTGTTTGGCCTAAAAAAATAGTTCGGGTTTGTGGGTTTGGTCCCACGGAGTTCAGACCCCCCCAAACGTTTGCAAAGTTTGGTCCTGACGGGAGGCTTGGGGCACTCCAGGAACCCCCAGGGGTGACCGGGGTGGCATGGCAGGCCATCGGAGACCCAGCAGCAGCAGAGTCCAGGAAGGCTTGGCGCTTGGCACCCCGGGTTGTCCAGGCAGGCAGGCTCAGCGCTTAGCCCCAGGGGGTGCCCATGGCTCCAGGGCTGGCCTTCTGAGACCCAGCAGCAGAAGCAGCAGAGACTGGGAAGGCTTGGTGCTTTGGAACCCTGGGTTACCTGGGCAGGCAGGCTCAGGGCTTGGCCCCTGGGGGTGCCCGTGGCACCAGGGCTGGACATCTGTGACCCAGCAGTGGTGGTGGCAGCAGCAGCAGAAGCTGAAAAGGCTTGGGGCTTGGTGGCAGGCACTCATAGTTGGCCAGTCATTGCAAACTGGCAGGCATCAGTAAGCGAGTGGCCACTCTTGAGAAATAATTGTGGACACAGCCTATTTCAGGCACTCCTACACTACTCTTCCATTGCTCCCTGAAGCCTCCTGCCCTGATGTTCTTATAAGGACAAATCTCTATCTAAAAATGTTTTGGTTTTTTCTTGCCCCCTGTGGAAGCTGGAAGGGCGGAAGAGAGGAGCCACCAGCCGGAAGAGAGGACGGCACGGGGAGTGGCGATTGGGACCCCGCCCCTTGTGCCGTGGAGGCCGTGGCCCTCAGCTGGAGTGGAGAGGCGGGGCTGAAGAAACGAGGAGGCGGAGCCAGTGATGAGGGTAAAAGGAGGCAGCGGGAGGAAGGACAGGCACGCGCTCACCGACGGGATATCCGCCCCACGTGACCAGACCCCAGGGACGAACCCAGGAACACACCGGCTTATCTCCGCACGCCACCCTACCTACCACTATCGGCCGCACCAGCACCAGGAGCTACACCCGGGCCCGGCAACAGGGAAGTGACTGGGACTTGAGGGGAACTCGGGGAGGGAGGTTGGGTAGGCCTTGCTGTAGTCCCCGGACCCCGTGAAGCAACATGGGTCCGGGCCCTAAGACCCCAAAGGGGGCGTGGGGAGTCGGGGGAGGAACCGGGTAGGCTCGGGCCGAAGCCCGCGGATAAGGGGCCAGACTTGGAGGGGGTGCCACTTCCCCCCCTTCAAAGGCCCCTGCCGGAGAGAAAAGGGGGGCCAACACCCCGGGGAACTCTCTCGGGGCTCTCGCCGGGGCACAAGCCTAGAGTATCGGGGACACCCCCCCAGAACATTCTGTGTTTGTACTGCAATAGTGTAAGGAACCTTCTAGATCTGCATTTCGGACATCTGAAGCTGCCCTCTTGCTCCATGACTCTTAAACATGTTAATATCAGTGCTGTCTGTACTACCTCAGCACATCTTTGTGGAGGAGTACTGCTCAAATATTACCCAGCCACAAAGCCCCATTACTTCCAATTGGTATTCTTTCAATTAGCATTCCTTGTGCTTGTCAGTTTCACCCACTGCTTGGCAACCAGAGCAGCCAGCCAGTGAGATTCCCTTTCATCCCAGCTCTTCCCCATCCATATCATGCAAGAAACTCCCCTGGTGTATGCACAACAATAGGGTGTAATAAACTCCCCTGGTGTATGCACAACAATACGGTGTAATAAACTCCCTTGGTGTATGCACAACAATAGGGTGCAATAAACTCCCTTGACATACGTACAACAATAGGGTACAATAAATGACACTCACATCTGTACAACAATAGCCTTCACAAAAAATTATCTCCTCAAGTGTATTAAAAAAAATGTTAGTGAAACATACAACAGGAAGCCACTTTTCTCACTCTCCTCATTTGCTAAAATGGACAGTTCAAAACATCAGAACTTCAAAACTAAACAATGAATTTTCAAAAACTAAAAATACAAAAATAATACAGGTCACACTTGAATTCTTTAGCACTGGTAGTTTTCTTAATACTGCTCCCAGAAGTAAGGGTGAAAAAAAATGTAATGTGGGCCTGCTATGGCCCATTGGGGTCAGGGACTCAATATCACATGGGTTTCTGGGCCACCACATGTGGGCCTGCTGCTGCCCCAGGAAGCCTGCGTAGGCAGCTGGCCCACATCTATTTTTATTAAATCATTTAATCTATTTTTATTAAATCATTTAATACCCCACCCCTCCTGCTCCAAGCAGCCCGGGGCGGCTTACAATGTTAAAACACATAAGATAAATAAAACCATAAAATACAATAAAAAGGAAAGACACAAAACCAAACCGCCCCCTCCCCCCATCCCACCCTATACCCCATCTCCCTCACCAAAGCCAGGCAGAACAGCCAGGTTTTACAGATGGAAGGAGGGGAGATCTGGGGCCACCTGAGCCTTCACTGGGAGGGAGTTCCACGGCCTAGGTGTGGCCACCGAGAACGCCATCTCCATAGTGGCCCCCTGGGCCACAAAAGGGACCTCAAGAATGGTTCCCCCAGTTGACCGCAAAGGCCTCTCCAGAGCGCATAGAGTGAGGTGGTCTGACAGGTAAGTCGGGCCATGGCCGTTAGGGCTTTATAGGTCAAAACCAATACCCTGAATCAGGTCCAAAAGACTATAGGCAGCCAGTGCAGATCCAGGAGCGCTGGTGTAATGTGCTCACGGTGACCCGTCCCTGTAAGGAGACAGGCTGCAGCATTCTGCACTAGCTACAGTCTCCAGACCATCACCATAGGTACCCCCACATAGAGTATGCTGCAATAGTCCAGCCTAGAGGTAATGAAAGCATGGATAGGGCTATGAATTTGTCATGGAAATTTTCTTAAAAAGTCATGAGTTGGTCATGACAGGAATGAGAAAAAGTTGTAGGAAACTCATGGGTAATTTAAAAAAATCTTTTATTCAATATTGTATTTTGTAATGCCCCTCCCCCAGATTGTAAACACTGGGATTAGGTTGTAACCCTGCCAGCACAGATTGTAACCCACCCAGCACAGACTAGAAGGAGGAAAACACCCCCCACCCCTTAGATTGTAAACCCAGGGATTGTAAAGCCCTTTGAAAGCCCCAGGTTTAGATTGTAAACCTAAGCAGGGAATAAAGGCAGAGGAAATGCTGCCATCTCCTCCTGGGCACCTCTTGAAGCTCTGACAATGATAACGTTCTCTGCCTCTGATCCCGCCACCACACCATGTCATGCTGCCACTTGACCATGCCCAAAGCTCCGCTCTCCACAAGAAACAACACTGAGGAGGGTTTTGGAGCTCCAGGGAGAAGCCATGGCTTTACCCAGTGGTGCCCAGCATGCTATTCTCTCTGGCTTTTTGCCATGCTGCCACGTCTCCACATCCAGGGAGGGGTTTGGAGCTTCAGGGAGACATCATGGATCTTCTTAGCACCATTGAGCGTGCTCTTCTCACCAGCTTCTTGCCGGCTCTACTCTTCAGTTTGGGGGAAATCTCGAAAAACTTGGGAAAATCATGAAAATCGTGGGAAGATCTAAAAAGTCATGGGGGAAGGCAAAAGTCACTAAAAATATGACTTTTGTCATGACCATGACTAATTCTTAGCCTGAAGCATGGATGATGGTGGCCAGATCACTATCGGAAACATATGGCTGAAGCTGTGGAATCAGATGTAATTGGCGAAATGCACTCCTCACCACAGTCCCCACTTGGAGATCCAGGACGAGCTGCAGATCGAGGAGCATGCCCAGAGTACGGACCTGGGATACCAGTGGGGGGCGGACCCCATCAATAATGGTAACCACCACATCCACTGTCCTTCCCCTCACCATCACCTCCATCTTGTCGAGATTCAGCTTCAGTCAGCTCACCCTCATCCAATCCCCAACAGCTGCCAGGCATCGGTTAAACACTGAGACTGCTGGGTCTGGGTCAGATGAAAAGGAGATGTAGAGTTGGGTATCATCAGCATATTGATGACACTGCACCCCATACCGTCTCATGACCTCACCAAGTGGCTGCATAGACACATTGGACAAGAGCGGGGACATAATAAACCCTTGTGGGACACCACATGTGAGGTCCCGTGGAGATGAAGAACAATCCCCAAGCACCACACGCTGAGTTCTCCTGACCAGGAAGGAATGGAACCAGTCCAGGAAGATCCCGCACACTCCAGCTCGATCCCGCAAGCGAGTCACCAATATCTCATGGTCAATAGTATCAAAAGCAGCCGAAAGATCTAACAAAATTAGCAGGGTCAAATGACCCTGATCTAATTCATAGCATAGGTCAATGACCAAGGCCATAAGTGCAGTCTCCATGCACTTGTAGCCTGGATGAAAATTGGACTGAAAGGGATCCAGATAACCAGTGTGGTCTAGATGCCCCTGGCAGCTGCTGGGCCACCACCGGCTCAATAACCTTCCCTAAAAAGGGAGGGTTAGAGGCCGCCCGATAACTGGTGAGGGAATCAATGTCAAGTGATGGTTTTTTGAGCAGAGGCCGCACCACCACCTCTTTGAGGCAGCCCAGCACTCTACCCTCCCGAAGGGAGGCATTCTCCACCATCTCCCAGCTGGCCTTAACCAGCCAGAACAGGCATGGGTCAAGTTCACAAAAGGTCACCCTAACAGCCCCAAGAACATTCCCCACCCTGGCGGACGACACCAATTGAAATTGATCCCACAAATCTGGACAAGGCGGGACTTCCACAACCTCTGGTTCACCCACTGCAATAAGTGTGGCGTTGAAGTTGTGGTGAATCCAAGTGATTTTCTCTGCAAAATAATCAGCAAACATGTCCAGACATTAGATAACTCTGATTCCAGGTGAAGGGAGGGGGGACTGACCAACCCCCTCACCACCCAGAAAAGCTCCACTGGACGAGATTTTGCAGAGGCTATACAGGCAGCAAAAAACTCATTTTTTGTTGCCCTTACAGCTACAGCATAGGCACGTAAACTGACTGTACGTTGCAATCTGTCAGCTTCAGCACGCGAATGGCACCACAGTCGCTCCAACCACTGCCCTTCCTGCTTCAGCAACCTCAGGCCCTCCATAAACTATTATGAATTGATTAGGCAGTTTGACCATGGTCAGAGACATAAGAAGGATGAGGCCTGAAAAAATTCAGTTCAGCTAATTTGATGCCTAAACCTCAGGCTGGCAAAAATTAAGAAGGTCCATGAGAATATGTCATGTATTCTGTATATAGGCATATATGTTTGACCATCTGTGTTTCAATATATTGGAAATCAGAATTAGCCTCTCTGTATGATGACTTCCTAAAGAGCTGTCCTATAGTGACCTTTCTACTGAACTCTTGACCAGATACTGGAATATCAGCCTGTATACTGGAATAGAAGATACAATCAAGTCTGTCTCTTAAAGAAATCCACATTTTCTGTTGACCAGTCTCAAGATACGTGACTCCCTGGCAGGGCAGGAAAAGGCCTTGTTTGTTTGGAGTTTACTCATTGTTAATTCTATCTTATATGATAGCAACCTGTTTAGTATGTATCAACAGGCTTCTTACTATGTATTTTGAGAAAAACCCCTCCCTGTCAGCAGTTTTGACCTGACGTCATTTTTAGCTGACCTCCAAGCATCTTTCATTCTATAAGAAGAGAGAGGAAAGATGGATTTTTCAGAAAGCTTCCTTTCCTGAAGCTTCTCTCACTTCTTTCATCTGGCAGAATGGGGAAAGGACTGGGTAATATGTTATATCCTATATGATGCATTGAGTCAACCATAGCAATAATACTTAGAGCATATGTTATATCTTATAGATGTTAAGATCTTTGAATTTGTAACAGAGCTGTTCTCTGAACAGAAATGTCTTTCTAAATCATGTACTTTTAACTGACACTGTTTCTTTTGTACTATGTCTTTATTTGAATTTAAGTAAACTATTGCTTCATGTTTTATAATATTCATAAGTCTCAGAGCCTCATTTATATAAATTAATTGGTCTTTACTATACTTTGCTGAGCTGGCTGGCTTATTAGCAAAGTGTAAACTTTTTTTCCACATTTTTGAAAAGATTTTCCTATATCCAGACCAGATCATGTCAGACCTGGACCACTAAGCGCAAATTCCTTTTGGGGAAACCGAGACACAACATGACAAATAAAGCTATAAATGACTCGCACTCTAGTAGAAGAATGTATCTCCAAGGCCACAATAACAAGCCCAGATGACCACTATCTCTAACGAAGAAGGTCTGAAAGAAAAGGGAGGTAGCCTCAGCAGGTCAGACCAGCAATTAAGCAGTAGAGAAAAACTCTCCAAAAGCAAAAGTAGCTTTAATGGCTATGCTCCAAGTGACAGAATGATGAATGTTCAGCTTATTTCTGCACCTGGCATGCTCAAAGAGGGTACCCTGCAACATGTATTCATAATAAATAAAGCTATAAAAGGAAATACCTGGGGCTTTATCTCTTGTCTCTGGCGCTTGCGACTACTAGCATTGCAGTAAGCCTGCGTGGGCCTCTGACCCTTACGGTCACTCTCAAAGATCCAGAGACTCCTGTCCAGCTATCTGCTGGGTCTCCTCCTCTTCTCCTCTGAACCAGCTTGCGTCTCGGACCGTGGCCTCTGACACGTAAGATATCCTAGGTTGGGTTACTGGGGTTCTTAACTGCATAACACTGCCATGTCCAGATGTTAACTATTTATCCAATAAAATTGAGCTGTACCCACATACTTTGGCTTGTTAACTGGTGACCTCTGATCCCATTTGGGGTAAATTGAGGTACAGAAAACTCATTTCCTAACAAAACCACAGAGGCCTGAGGAGCTGTTGCTGAGGGAGTGGATGCCTCGGAGCTGTCCTGCCAATGGCCTCCAACAGCCAGGTATTCCATAAAGCCACGAGGTCATCGAGCAGGCAGTCATCAAGATCAGAGGGTAACTCCCCAAGTGCTTTCTGGAACCTCTCGGGTTCCATTAGTCTCCGGGGAGTGAATAATCTGAATCAGTGCTACACCTCCCCAGGGGCAGACATGTGCCAGGAGACATTCTCACAGGAAGTAATGATCTGTCAATGACAAGGGTTCTACTGACACCTCCCTCATCAACAAATGCCCTGCCTCAAAGCCGGTGCAAAAATATCAGGTCCAGGGTATGTTCCCATCATGTGTTGGGCCGTTGACAATTTGGGACAGGCCCATGGTTGCCATGGAGGCCATGAACTCACACTCTGTACCACCGAGACTGGTGTCAGCATATATGTTGAAGTTCCCCAAGACTTCAACATATATCTTGGGGGAGCGCAACACCACATCCGACACCAGCTCTGTCAGGGTGAGTAGGGATGCTGTTGTACAGGTAGGTGCAATCTGTTCCACCAAATCAAACCCCCAATCTGTCCCCCACCAAATCAAACACAAGATGGAGGCCCTCTATCCCTGATATGGCCTGCACCAGATACCTCCTGACAGACCACAAATTCTTAAAAAGAATGGCTACACCCCTGCCCCCCCAACTGAGTCTGATGCTGCACGGAGTACCCAGCAAGCACGAGGTCAGCCAGAATAAGCCCCGACTCATCATCGAGCCAGGTCTCCATAATGCACACAAGGTCGGCGTCATGGTCCAGGATTAACTCCTGAACTGTAATGGATTTATTAACCACCGAGCTCACGTTCAGCAGCATCAGATTCAGCCCAGGGGTCCTCTGATCATGACCCACGTCATCCCCTGCTTGGAGGGAAGAAAGAGGGAATGGCAACAAACACCCCAGACGAAACATGGCTGTTCCACCTGGCTTTTGATGAAGATGATGGGTAGGGTGGGGGAGGGGGAATGGGTTAGGGTGGTGGATGGTGACAGGGATATTTTAATCCTTCCTGTTACAAATTTTTAAGTTTTGTTTTTATTGTTCACTGTAAGCCGCCCAGAGCTACTTGTGGCAGGATGGACAGGGTAGAATTTTAAATAAATAAATAAATAAGATCCAAGGCACAGAGTCCAGGCCAAGGGCCGCCCAGGGGCTGCCCAGACTGGCCAGCAGTCATGGCTGTCCTTCATGATGGAGGGGTGGGGCTGCCCGCCCACACATTTATTCTCTTCCCCCGCTGGGACTGGGGTGGAGGAGGGCTCCCTGGCCACCTCAGTTGGACTCATGTTTGTTCAGTGCCCCAATCTCACCTGCCCAGGGGACCCCATGATCTCCATGACCCCATCATCTCCATGAGCAAAAATGTTGCATAGGAAAGAAAATATAATTCTGCCTCCAAATCATCCTGATTTTATAATGAATCAAATGTTCATGATTTTAACACAATGATGCAGCCACCTTAACTATAGAGATGCTTCTGCAGCTCTAGGTTTCTTTCAAGCTTCAATAATGGAAAAATCTTGTATGGTGCCACTTGTCAATTGTCATACTAGCTCTGATCCTTTTCCATAAGAGACAAGGCATTCAAATTTCTTTGTTGCATTCTTGATGTAAACACCTTTTTTTAACCTAGCACCAGCAGTGGTACCTTTCAAATGGATGGGGACCTCTGTTTCAGGGGGTCCTGAGCCTGGGTCCATTCATTAATCTTACCCTGCTAAAAACCCCTCACCCATATTATTACAACATTGCAATTACTGAAACATTGAAACTTCTCCCCTCCCCTCCCCTCCCTCCCCCCCC
>QEPC01007511.1:208704-219142 GCA_003113815.1 Sphenodon punctatus | reverse complement strand
AGCCATATGATACCAAGACCCAATTTGGGCAGCTTTATCCCAACTTGGGCACCATTCCCATGCAATGCAGTGGCTCGTATGCCCAGCAGCTGCTAGACATTACCCTCATCCCATGGTGGGATGGGTAGCCAGCTCTTATATGCTGTGTCCTCTGAAAAAGGCCAGGGAGGCAGCATGTAGTAACCTTACTCAAAGTGGGGTAAAGTGGCGGTGTTGCTCCTGGTTCCCATGCTGCCCTGCCCCATGGCAAGGCCTACTGGCACCAGAGAGCAGCAGTCACAGTTGTCATTCTTGTGCCTCCATGTCCTGGCCAGGGATGGAATGGTGGGAGGGCTGGGGGATGGTGGGTGGGACAGGAATGGTCCACCCACCGGGTGTCCTTTGGACCATCTGCCCTGCTCTCCTCAATGACCCCCAAGTGTGGTGTGACCATAACTGCCCGCCCTGGGGTGCATAGGATTTCCATAATTCCGAGGGAGCCTGTGGGTTAAGGAAGGTTAATGTGGAGTTGGCAAGGAAAGGGTTAAACTGAGGTGTCCCATTGGAATACCCACCTATACCCAGGAAATAGTATGAGTATATAAGGGGCTTAGACGGAGGGTGAGAGACTCTCATGCACAAGGGGAAAGGGATCAGGAAACAGCCTTGCAAGCTATTATTTTTGTCAGATGGCCATGTTTGACTTTTAAGAGCCAATGCTACAAACTGAAGCTTTAGTGCAGGGGTGCGGAAACATTTCCCTCTCAGGGGCAACTTTGAAAATTAGTACAAGCTCTGAAGGTCACATATAATTTGGGGGCATGGATGCTTTAGGGGTGTGCTCAGGAAGAGGAGGGGTTGTCCCTATCCTTGTGGGCATGCATGCCCTAATCTCCCTTACATTGAGCTCAATTTTTCAATGCTTGGGAGTAAAGACTGGAAATGGACCATATATAAACCAGCCACAGGTCGCATTTGACCTTCAGGCCTGAGGTTCCCCTATGCTTTAGTGCATACTTCTTTCCCTGCTTCTTGAGAGACCCAGGTTGGTGCCTCACATGGATATATGTATGTGTGTACTATTCATGGTATTGTGTACTATTAGCTCTACAATGACACATGAACAGGGAATGCTCCTGCCAGTCAGCAGGTGGCTTGTTTGTTGGTCTGGCCAGGGAATCATGGAATGCAGGTGAGGGTCCCTTGGTTCAGGTATCTAGACACCACCCCTTGAGACCACCTGCTCACCTGGGTGGAGTTGTGGTTTTGACTTCTAAAAGGGGCACGCACACCTGGGCATGCCCTCTTTATCTTTGTTGCCGCTCAGGTCAATGAACAAGTGAGAACAGATGAGAAAAAGGGGAGGGGGGGCTATCATTTGCACTGGTATTTATACCTGGTAGCACCATCTGAGATCAGTTCTAAGATTTAGTAAGTTTCCCCCTTCCCTGTGGTGTTTGGTGTGTGTTTTCTCTTACTTGCTAATAGAAGAAATAGAATTAGAGATGGAGTATTAATTCAGATATGCCAATTTAATCAAACTGAGAGTCTGTTGAGATAATTTCTTGAAGGAGTTTGGTCATTTTCACTTTAATGGTGACATTTTAAAAAAAACCTATGGGTGAGGCCACACAAGCATGTACGGCCCGATGGCGGTCAATAGCCATCACCACACTGATGATCAAGTGCGGGGAACCCGGCACATGATCATGGGGAAGCGTGGAGCTAGCGCCTCTCAGAGCAGGCAGATGTTCTCCCCTTCACGGGGGGCGGGGGGTGGGAGAAGAACATCGGGCTGCATCATTCTGCATCGTGTGGCCCGGCTTCCAGGGAGTGGTAAGGCTACTCAAAGCGTGGTAGCCTCCCCACCCTGTCTTGTCTGACTGCACCCTATGTGGTGCTAAGATCTCATTCCATGTAAGTTTGTTCTATTTTAGGCACATACTGAAATTCATCCCCTCTAATGCTTCCCCCCCCCCCACACACACACACACCCTCAGATTTGGGTGACAGAAACCCCCTGACACAGAACCCCTGTTAAAGACTTGTTTACAGCTGTACCCTATGGTGTGTGGGTTTGAAGGAAGAATGAGGTGACCCCCTTCCTGGAACAGTTCTTCTATAAGTAGAGGAAAAGCAGGCCTTTTTTAGGATGGGGAGATGTGTGGAGATAGGACCTCTACATTATTGAGAGAGAGAGGGATGAAGACGATAGCGTTTGAATTACAGGTCTCTGTGACAGAAATGATCAATTATAAATAAATGCATTTGATTGTATAAATGTAATTTGTTGATGAAGTACCAGTAGATGGCATTCAAAAATGTGAACCACATTTTCTGGTTCCTGTCTCAAATGGCTTGTAGGGGTGTGTATGTCATTTTTTGTTATTACAATAATGATAATAAAAATTGTCATTTTAATAGTTATTACAAAAATGGAAATGATAAATAATAATAACAAAAATAGAAACAAAAATGACTTTTTGTTTTTGAAATAAAGGGAAAATACTGAAAAGGGTATTTCCAGCTATACCTTTTTTATTCTTATCCAATTCTGATGAAACATGGGGATATTGTACCCCCAATGGAGCACAATATGTGTACCAATTCTATACATTATTAGATAATGAGAACCAATTTTAGAAGAAATTGAATGTTGTGATTTTAAGAAAAGCTCAATATGCATTCCTGGCTATAACTTCTTTATCTTCCACCCAATATGTATGAAACCTGTGAGTATTATGTCCCACCACAAGTTTAACATTCTTTCTTATTTTCAGAAAGATTGGATAAAGGGTCCTGATTGTATAAAACATTAATTTAAAAATGTGTTTCCAGCTGTAACATTTTTATATTCCATCCTGTTTACAAGACATTTGGCAGAAATGTATTCCACACCGTCCCTGTCTTCTCTGCTAAACCACAGGACAATATGATAAAGGAACTCAATTTTATAAGCAATTGACGTTGTCCCCTCCAAGACCATTATTTAGATAAATACTAGCAGCACATTCAGTGCCAGTCAGAGGCAGGCACCTAGCATAGCAGGGGGAGGGAGGCTGTAGGAGGGAGGATGTGGAGCAACCCAAATGACTGACAGATATATTCACTGGCCAATACTGCATGCTTCCAGCTTTACAGGACCAATCAGTAGTGGCTTCAAGGTGGGCATGGGGAGGTGGCACTCAGGTGAGCATCAAAGTGACAAAACTGAGACTTTGGGGATAGCATCCCCGCAATCAGGAAACATAGTTTACAAATCCAGGCTGGCCAATTATCATCACAATCACATTCTGCAGCACTGTGACAGAGGGCATAAGAGAATCTCTATTGACTCTTTCCTAAACAGATGCTTCTGACTTCCCAGTAACAAGTGAGGGAGAGATGCTGGGATGGTCACAGCACAGAATGAGGATATTTGGTTGACATTTCTGCTGGCCAATTAGCATCACAAACCGATCTTATACTAAAGTGACATGTAAAAGAATCCCCAGCATAGGCTCCTTTTCTGCATATGCTTTTCGGGCATCTAAAATTGGGACCCTTTTTCACATCTTTCTGATATTTGGCAGAGATGATTGTGAAAGTGTGAGATACAGCCCTGAAAAAGTTTGTGTACACTGGTTGGAATACAAAGATGTTAAAGTCCGACATACATTTATAAGTTAATTGCTTATACCACCAGGACCCTTCTGAAAGTTTGCAGATATAGTAAATATGAGAAGGGGTATAAACTTGCCAAGTTTCATCTACATTAAATGTGAGGCAAAGACGTTACAGATAAGAATGTATATGAAGATTTTTGCTGCTATCATCCATGCCTTCATCACCTCAAGATTAGGCTACTGCTACATGCTCCACATGGGGCTATCCTTGGTGATGGTTTGGAGACTGCAGCTGGTGCAGAACAGCGCAGCCCATCTCCTTACAGGGACAGGTCGCTGGGAGCATATAAAACCAGCATTCTGTTCTTTGCACTGGCTGCCTATAGCCTTCAGGGACCAATTCAAGGTGTTGGTGCCGACCTATAAAGCCCTACACAGTCTGGGCCCCACTTACCTATGGGATCGTCTCACTCCCTGGATCCTGGAGTGACCCCTGCTGTCTGCCAAGAGTGCCTTCCTGGAGGTCCTCCAGGTCTCATGGGTGGCAACTATGGGGAGGGGGTTCTTGGTAGCTGCTCTGAGGCTGTGGAACTCCCTCCCAGTCGAGGTTTGTCTGTCCCAGGATCTTTCCTCCCATTGACAGTGTAAGACCTGTCTGTTTCACCAGGCTTTTGGTGAGGGAGATGGGTGGTGGGAGGGGGGTTGTATGTTTGGGGTGGGTTTTCCTTCTTCTTTTTCTCTTTAGTTCCAGTATGTTTCAGTGATTTTATATTTATATGTTGAGCTGCCTGAGGCAGGATGGTGCATGGGATAATAAATTTCAATCAATCAATCAATCAATCAAGAATGGGCTGCTAGCTTGCTGCCTTTCCCCTAATTCCACCAGTACCTAAATAACATGACTAGAGGAATCCTTTCCATGTTAACTCCTGAGTCTACAAAAGTGTTTCTCACTCTGTGAATTATTCATTCCTAATGCACCTTCCTTGTAAGCCTTTTAAATAATTCCAGCATAGAAGGCAAAGGTATTCTACTCTTTGTCATTTTCTGATATGTTTTGATGGCATGTGTCACTGACAAATATGAAGATCAAGAAGTATGCAGGGATTGTCTCTTGCAGTGTGTCTGTAATGATACATTGCACGCTTGATCCCCAGACTTACTCTTGACCACAACTTTTAGTTGTTACTGTGGAACAAATGTTAATAAAATAAAATATCAGGGATTTGTGCTTGAGTCACTAGAGTAATCTGTCCCTTCTATTCACTCTGCCTTAAACTGAAGGCAGATATCTCAAAATATTAAATCAGTTGCTACACTCATGGCTTCCCCTCATCCACCCACTCACCCTGCTATACTAGGAACATTACTGAAGTGTCCGACAGGAAGCAAGGTGGTGTGTGCTTAAGGTACAACCTCTGCCGTAGTTCTAATTTTGTAATGTGTTGAGGTAAATCAATCGAGCCAATATGCACAAACCAGTTATGTTGGTTGCTTGGTTACAAAAGGCACCACCACCTTGGTGCTTGATGTTACTCTGCTAACAAATCAGAAGGTGGACAGAAGTGGCAGAGAGACCACCCAGTGCTTAGTGTACTATGCTTTGCTTAGAGATTTTTGTTAATTGCTCTGCAGATGGTGATGTGAAAGAACTACACAGATTGTCTCCAGTAACAGCAGTGGTTGTGGTTTTGGTGGAGCATATTTGTACCTTTCTAGATGAAATGGGAGCATAAGTTAGCTGGAAGCCAAAAAAATTATTTTGACGCACTCCAGCAACAGCCTGCAAAAAAAGAGTTTTGGCTCAAAGGAAAGAAAAAATAGGAGAGGGGAAAAAATACATTGGGGGGGGGGGATTTTTTTCCCAGGTGTGAGTATATTGTGCATGTCTTAGCTTTTCATGCATTCCCACATTCTGTTCACATTATCTACCAGAAATAAACAGCAGTTGGAGACTTTCAGGTGCTTATGACATCAGAGGAAACAATAATTTCAAAAGAGTAATTCAAGAAAGTAGAAGGACTTGGCCATTTTTTTGCTTTGAGTTACACTGTGAAACTAGTGGGTTTCACAGAGTGTATTTCTTGGCTGAATTTATCTTTTCTTGATATATTTATATCCAAAAGCTGCTATTTTATTTTAGTGGAGGTGGGGGCAAAAGCAGTGATGTTACTAGCCACTGGGATGCTTGAGATGGGTCCTGAATCATTCCAGAAGAACCCATCATCTTTGTTGTTTCTGCAACTCCAAACCTGGCAAACAAAAAATCAGTTTGCAACAGTCAAACTCTATTGATCCCCAAATAACTAAAACAGTTACTTACAATAAACAGATTAAAAATAAAAAGGATACATGTAAATGTCTATATACAAATGCTAGAAGTCTAAATAATAAGGTGGGAGAATTAGAGTGTATTGCGTTAATGAGGATATAGACACAATAGGAATCTGAGAGACGTGGTGGAATGAGGACAACCAATGGGACGCGGTATTACCAGGATAAAAAATATATCCAAATGACAGGGCAGATAGAGCTGGTGGTGGGGTGGTGCTATATGTAAGAGGCAACACTGAGTCAAGCAGGATTAATATTGTAAAGGAAGCAAATGGTACTCTGGAACCTCTGTGGATAGAAATTCCATGTATAATGGGGAAGTGTATAGCAGTTGGCCTATACTATCGTCCTCCTGACCAGGACGGCGAGACTGACTGTGAAATGCTAAGGGAGATTAGACAGGCTACTAAAGTCAGAAATGCAGTAATAATGGGTGATTTCAATAACCTTCATATTGACTGGGTGAATGTCTCCTTGGGGCGGGATGCAGAGATAAAATTTCTAGATGTCATAAATGCCTGCTTCCTGGAACAGCTCTTCCTGGAACTAACAAGAGAAGGAGCCATTCTGGATCTAGTCCTAAGTGGAGTGCAGGATTTAATGCGAGGGGTAACGGTGCTGGAGCTGCTGGGCAAAAGTGATCATAATATAATCAAATTTGTCATACTCACAGGAGGGGAAATGCCAAATAAAAGCACTGCAGTAACATATAACTTTAGAAAGGAAATTATGTAAAAATCAGGAAACTTGTTAGAAGAAAGCTTGAAGGAGCAGTTGCAAGAATTAAATGTTTATAGGCAGCGTGGAGACTATTTAAAAACACCACATTGAAAGCTTAGATTAAATGTATTCCACAAATTACACAAAGGTAGGAAAAGGACCAAATGTCTGCCTGTGTGGCTAAATGGTGAGGTGAAGGGAGGCTATTGGAGCCAAAAAGGCATCCATTAAAAAATGGAAAGAGAATACCAATGAGGTAAATAGGGGAGAGCATAAGTGTTACCAAAGTAGATGTAAAAAGTTAAAAAAGCAGGTCAAAAAGGAATTTGAGAAGCAACTTGCTAAAGATACTACAACTAATAATAAAAACTTTTTTCAAGTACATCAAAAGTAGGAAGCCTGCTAGAGAGTCAGTTGGGTTGTTAGATGACCAGGGGGTGAAAGGGGTGCTTAGGGAAGAAAAGGACATAGCAGTATGGATGGGCGAACGCGGTTCGGAAGTTCGGAGTTCGGACCGAACTCAGTCTGTTCAGTCGACCGAACCGAACTTCCGAACCGAACTCGAATTTCAAACCAAACCGAACCGAATTTCTGAACTCCGTTCTGTTCGTCCATCCCTAGTGGCAACACACACAAAAAAAACTGGTTTAGAATGGCCGAACTTGGTTTGGAAGTTTGGAATTCGACCGAACTTGGTCTGTTTGGTCGACCGAACTGAACTTCCGAACCGAACTCGAATTTCAAACCGAACCGAACTGAATTTCCGAACTCGAATTTCAAACCAAACCGAATTTCTGAACTCCGTTCTATTCGCCCATCCCTAAATAGCAGAGAAGCTGAATTAGTTCTTTGCTTCGGTCTTTACTGCAGAGGATGTTGGGGAGATACCAACACTGGAACCTTACTTTGTAGGTGATGTATTGGAAGAGCTGTCACAAATTAACATGACTCTGGAGAAGGTTCTAGAGCAAATTGACCAACTAAACACTAACAAATCAGCAGGACCAGATGGCATTCACCCCAGAGTTTTGAAGGAACTCAAATACAAAACTGTAGGCCTACAGTTAGTAATTTGTAACCTAGTGCTAAAATCTGCCACTGTACCTGAGGACTGGAGGATGGCAAATGTAACCCTGATATTTAAAAAGGGATATCAGAGGTGATCCTGGAAATTACAGACCAGTAAGCTTGATGTCTGTGCTTGACAAAATGGTCAAAGCTATAATTAAAAACAGAATCGCTGGGCATGTTGATAAACATGGCTTAATGGGGAAGGATCAACATGGATTTAGAAAAGGTAAGTCACGCCTCACTAATCTGTTGGAATTCTTTGAGGGTGTAAATAAGCATGTGGACAATGGAGATCCGGTAGATATAGCATACCTGGATTTCCAGAAAGCATTTGATAAGGTCCTACATAAAAGACTCTTGAGAAAATTAAAAAGTTATGGGATAGAAGGTATTGTCTTACTATGGATCAGTAACTGGTTAAAGGATAGGAAACAAAGAGTAGGACTAAATGGTCAGTTTTCACAATGGAGAGTTGTAAAAAGTGGTGTGACCCAAGAATCTGCATTGGGATCGGTGCTGTTTAATGTATTCATTGATGACCTGGAAAAGGGCGTTAAGAGTGCGGTGATCAAATTTGCAGATAGCACCAAGTTATTCAAGGTAGTTAAAACACAAGCAGACTGTGAAGAACTGCAATAGGATCTTACGAGACTGGGTGTCTGGGCATCTAAATGGCAGATGAGATTTAAGGTAGACAAGTGCAAAGTGATGCACATAGGAAAAAATAACTCAAACTATGAGTACACACTGCTGGGTACTAAGCTAGGAGTTACCACTCAGGAAAAGTATCTGGGAGTGATTGTGGACAATACACTGAAATCCTCAGCCCAGTGTGCAGCAGCAGTCAAAAAAGCAAACAGAATGTTAGGAGTTATTCGCAAAGGAATAGAGAATAACTCTGAGGATGTCATAATGCCTCTATACAAATCATTGGTGCGACCACACCTGGAATATTGTGTTCAGTTCTGGCCGCCCCATCTCAAAAAAGACATAGCTGAACTAGAAAAGGTACAGAGAAGGGCACCGAGAATGATATAGGGTATGTAACGGTTTCAGTACAAAGAGAGGCTTGACAAGCTGGGTCTCTTCAGCTTAGAGAAGACTCAGAGGGGACATGACAGAGGTTTATAAAATCTTGAGTGGTGTGGAATGAGTAGATAGTGAACGGTTATTTACCCTCTCAAATAGTACTAGAACTAGGGGATGCTCCATGAAAGTAGTTGCCAGCAGATTTAAAACAAATAAAAGGAAGTATTTTTCACTCAATGCATAATTAATTTATGTAATTTGTTGCCAGAGGATGTAGTCAAGGCCAGTAATATAGCTGGGTTTAAAAAAGGCCTGGATAAGTTCTTGGAGAGTAGGTCCATTAATGGCTATTAACCAAGTAGCTTATGGGATGATTATTTTTTTACTATCGGGAGCTGGGAGTGAACAACGGGGAATGGATTTACCATTGTGACTGTTGATTCCTCTCCCATGCGATCAAAATTGACCACTGTCAGAGGACAGGATGATGGGCCTTTGGTTTGACCAGGGGCGGCTTGTATTTACTGGTGGCCGGACGGTCACCCTCCCCCCGCTTGCCGTTCACTACCTCAGCTCACTGTGCACACACGCGCTCCGTGTGCGATCAGCCCCAGCGCAGCCCCCATCACTTCCCCGGCCACTTGTGGCATCTCTGCAGCTGCTTTCTTTCCATTAGATAGCGGGCACATGCGCACAGAGTCTTCTGTCTCAAGCGAATGTGCCCGATATGGACTCTCTGCGCCGCTGCCTGTAACTGACTAGCACTGTCAGTTTCAGGCAGCGCAGCGCACCTGCTGCTCAGTGCTGCTTGTGCTTCCCCCCCGGCCGGTTGTGACAGCTCCGCTGGCCTGATTGTGCCTTGTTCTCCCCCCCCCCCGGGCCCCCATAAATTAGGAAGGAGCCTTCAAGGAGGAGGCAAGTGTGTGATGTGACACACTCGTGTGTTTGTTTTGTTTACTGACCAGTGCTGCTGTTCTCTCCCCCTCCTCCCAGCCCCCATCAGATCAGTTTTAGGGAGGAGGAGGCAAGTGTGGACTCACACACTTGCTGTGTGTCATGTGTCTGTGTGTTTTGTTTTGTTTACACTACACCGCAGGGGGAGGAGGAGCGAGTGCAACAGTGGGAGGAGGGACCAATGGTGCTGGTAGTGAGAGTGAGAGTGAGAGAGCCAATGCTCGGGCGCCATCCCACTGTGCTGCATGGCTCTCTCTCAGGGCAGGGAGGAGGGGCTTCAAAGCTAAAGCTGAGTGATTTCCATTGTGTGGAACTCAGCCAAAATAGGCGGCACCTGGACCCTTAGGAAAAATGCCCATTTCAGGTCACCACCATGTGAGTCATGCAGAGGGGGAGAGGAGCTAAGCATACAGGAAGCCAATTAGTGTAGTGCCTTGTGAGAGAAAAGATTGCAGGAGGAGGAGAGCTGCTCAGGCTGCCTTGCCTGCGCAAAGAGTAGCCAAAGAGCAGCACATTTGCAGTTGCACTTGGACTTGGACTTGGACTTGTGTTACAACTCTGGTGTTGGGATTGGGGAACTGCTGCTGGCTTGGACAATGAACAAACTAAGGCAGAGAGTGACGCACAGCAGCAGTACTGCTTAGAAACTGGTAAGAATCAAGATTAAGATTTAATTCCTTTCTCAGGCCCCTTTGCCAAATTGATAGACACCCTTTGCTTTCCCCTGGTTCAAATGGCCTCTGCAG
>QEPC01007511.1:184395-203553 GCA_003113815.1 Sphenodon punctatus | reverse complement strand
CATGGCCGGCAGACCGGCCTGGCTGAATTTTCTGTCTAGTTGTCTGCTTTTTCCTGGTTTGCGTGGGGGTGGGTGGAGTGAGGGGCTTGTACGTGCAATGTGGATGGTTTCTCTGGTTAATTTTGCTTGGATATTTCTGTGAAGGTTGCAAGCATGTCCAGACCCACTCAGGGCCATTTTGTGCTTTCCTCCCCCCAAATCTTTTACTTTCTGCATAGGAAACTTTAAGAACTGCTTGCTCTTAACACCTGGAGCATTTTTTCTCACCATTCTGTAATTTTTAAGTATCTTGAGGGGCTTTTGAAGAGATGTGTAGGTTTTCAGAAGTATGTCTTGCTGTGACCCAAATTTCTTGTCAGTCTAACCTAATTTCTAAAATGTATGTAGAATCTACGGCAGCAGACAATGAACTACCCATAGAGAAGGCATCCATCCTGTTTCTAAAGATCACCTACAGAAGCAGGTAACTTTTTTTCCCATGGTGAGGTTTGGGGGGGGGGAAGGGGCAAGCTTGCAGATTTACTGACACAATTTGTGCTGTTCAAAAAGCAGCTGTCACATGTGGGATTCTCTTTGCTACTTCTATTGTGTGGTGGTCATGGCTTCTCTGAGATGAACTGACCTTTCTGTTTGTTTGTCTGTTGTGAGCTGAAGGAGCAGGAGCCACTGCTGCCAGGGAATTGCTAACCTAGTTCCAAGGGGTTCCAAGGGACTTGACTGAAGAACAGAGACTACATTGAGGTAAGTGCCAAGAGACATTGCAGAGTGTTCTAGGAACTTCAGTTGCTGCCTGCCATGGCATGTTGTGTGCACCACAATTCTGCATATCATTTGCAAGGGGGAAAGGAGTGTGTGTGTAACATGTTATGCTTTCATTCACGACTTGTCTTTGCACCCATTGTAGTACAGTGCATAATGGTGGCTCAAAGCTCGCTGCGATACAATTCCCAATAATCTTCTCTTATTTTGCAGGACAGAAACATCAAAGAGCGAATCATTAAAAATGAACACTGTAGATTCACTGCTGGCAAAGCCATTCTCACAGCTCTCTTATGCTGAAAAATGTCAGGGGAAAGTACTGGGACCTGACCTTCCAGATCTTCAGCTTGCACAAGCTTCCCATGGCAGAGGGAAGGACTACACACACCGGTTCAGCACAGCGTGGTATGAGAAGAAGCAGCAGCAGCGTTTCCAAGACTGCATTGTTTTGTTTTCTATGTTTGCTGTTCGGGGGTGAGGTGGCGTGGATCAAGACTGGAGTGAAGGACTTAAAGCATCTAGCAGAGAAGATAAAGAAGCATGATGAATGGAAAGGTCTCATCGTTAACTGCTTCAAGCTTGCAGCATTTGGCAAGACCAACATACTGGCACAACTGGATGAAGGTTACCTTGTGAGCGTTAGAAGACACAATAAGGAAGTTGACAACAACCGGTACATTCTGTCTAAAATAATTGATTGTATTCAGTTCTGTGGTGCTTTCAAGTTGGTACTGCGTGGCCATGATGAGACTGAGGACTCCTTGAACCCAGGAGTGTTTAGAGTGTTGGTTGATCTTATTGGCAGCATCGAATCTGTGACAGAAAAGCATTTGAAAACTGCCACAGTTTTCAAAGGCACTTTCAAAACGATCCAAAATGAACTCCTAAACTGCATGCTCACAGCGGCCAGGGATTTCATTATCAAGGAGTTGAAGAGCACCGAATATGCAGCTAGTCAGGCTGATGACACAACAGATGTGTCAACTCACTGCCAGTCAGTACTCATTTATCAATACATTGATGGCAGAGGCTTAGCTGTCGAGCGTTTTTTAAACTTTACTCAGTTGCAAGACTCTCATGCAGAAACCATTGTCACAGCATTGCTGCAGAAGATGAATGCTGTTTTCACACAGGACGAGGATAAACAGAAAGTGATTGCTCAGAGATATGATGGTGCGATCGTGATGCATGGGCAGCATGGGGGGTGGGGGGTCCAGAAGAGGATACAGGACATACAACCAAATGCTCCTTATGTACATTGCTATGCACATCAACTAAATCTGATAATGCAACAAGCTGTGTCCCAAATAAAAAAGGTGAAAGTATTTTTTGCAGATTTGGGTGGATTAACAGCCTTTTTTTCATCATCTCCAAAGAGGACAAAGCTTCTGGATATGATAGTAAAGAGAAGGCTCCCCAGAGCACCTGCCACATGCTGGAACTTTAACGTTAGGACAGTAAATGTAGTTTATGAGCACCGAGAGGATCTGATTCAGTGTTTCAACCACATAAGAAGTGGTAATTTTGATGCCAGTGCAACTTGGGAGACATGGGGATTTGGTAGAAAGTTGGAAGAGGATAGGGAGTTCCTTTACTTCCTGTTTTTATTCCATAAAATAATGCCTCATGCTAAGGTGCTTTATGATCAACTGCAAAACAGAGAGATTGACTCTGTAGGTGTTCAGACATTTACTATTGAGTTTGTCAGCAGCATCAATAGAGTGAGAGACTCTATTAAGGATCTGCGCTCCAAATTGCCAGAGCAGTCCCAGCTCCTGAGAGGTAGTGTTATAGATAGGCTGGATCAAATCACAGTTGAAGTTTGCGATATCATAATTTAACATGCAAAGGAACGATTTGCATTCACAAAGCACCTACTAAGTGCAACATTAGAGGTGGGACCCCAGGGCAATTACTGGCTACCGGATTTATCAGATACCGGTTTTCAAAAAAACGGATTCCCGGATTAAATAGGGTATACCGGTACCGGCTTTATTCCATTGATTTCAATGGGGCACTGTCCCCATTGAAATCAATGGAATAAAAAAATTCCTCCCCCCTCCCCCTCCCAGGCTGTGCGGGTGGAAGGGGGGACACCCCCACCCACCCTGCCCAGCCTGAATTTTTAAAAAAAAATTCCCCTAAGTGTCTCCGCCGGCAACACAGAGCCAGTCCAGCACAAGCGGCCATCCCAGCAGCAGCCGGTAAGTATTAGTACCTGTACTGTATGATCCCTGGGGTGGGGTGGGGTTAACACCCACCCCCACCCCAGGGATCACCCTACTTCCAACAAGTTCCCACCGGGATCCTACCTTCCAGTTCCTTGAGCTCCTGGTGGCAGCGGCAGTCCGGCGGCCTCAGCGCCGGCTGTGGCTGCCAGCTTCAGATGCTGTAGGCCTTCTGGGGAACTTTTGGGTTTCCCCGGAAGGCCTACTAGCGTCTGAAGCAGGCAGCCACAGCCGGCGCTGAGGCCTCCGGACCGCCGCCGCCACCCGGAGCTCAAGGAACTGGAAGGTAGGATTCCGGTAGGAACTTGTTGGAAGTAGGGTGATCCCTGGGGTGGGGGTGGTGTTAAACCCCCCACCCCACCCCAGGGATCATACAGTACAGGTACTAATACTTACCAGCTGCTGCTGGGACGGCCGCTGGTGCTGGGCTGGTTCTGGGTTGCTGGCAGAGACACTTAGGGGAATTTTTTTTTTAAAATCCAGGCTGGGCAGAGTGGGTGGGGGGTGTCCCCCCTTCCACCTACGCAGCCTGGACTCGGGGAGGGAAACGCGGGTTTTTGGTGGGGTTTTTACATTGTGGCCATTCATTTGAATGGCCGCAATGAAAAAAATAATCCGGTACCCGGAATCCGGTAACCAGGCCAGATTACTGGGTTGAATCCAATAATGCCGGTACGCCCAGTATCGGCATTATTGGATACCGGAAAATCCAGTAGTCCCGTCCCTATGCAACATTATTACAGGGGGCTCTTTTTGCAGCACACAACCAATGCTTTCCATTGCGAGCATTGAATGAAACAGTGGATGCCTACCCTATGCTACACAAAGACAGACTGAGGACAGAGCTTTCTGTCTTTTATGAGAAGAAAGACTTGTATGGTATAAAGGATGCCTCAGAGCTACTTCATACATTGCTGGACAACAATCTGCAGGACAGCTTTGCAGAAACTTTGAATCTAGTGAGAATTGTCATCACAACACCAATGACAACAGTAGAATCTGAACGGTCTTTCTCAGCTCTGCAGAGAATAAACACTTTCCTGAGGAACACAATGACAGCAGAAAGAATCAATGCATTGGCAATGTTGTCAATAGAGAAAAGGTTGATCCAACAAATACCTGACTTCAACCACAGGACAACTGAACAGTTTGCACGTCTCAAAGACCATCAAGTGCCGTTGCTGTACAAGCGATAGACCTGTATGAATGTTTGTATTTGGAGTGTATGGGAAACCCTTTCAGGTGCTTGGCTGGTGAGGCAAAGGAACTGGCAGGAGGAGAGTTTGTTGTTTGAGTTCTTGGCTTGTTTGTGTGTGGGTGTCTTTGGTTGTGGTTTAGGTTGTGTTTGTGGGAGGGTGTTAATTTTTGGTTAATGCTCTGTTTGCTTAATAAACCCTTGCCTTGCGTTGTCCAAGACTTGTATTCTGTGTGTGTTCTTTTTTTCTTGATTGCATATTATTATTAAGCATTTATATAGTGGCAGCAGTGTACCTGGTTGGTGCTTTACAGTTGTTAGAGACAGGTCCTGATCCGGCGGGCTTACAATCCAAGGACAAGGATGAGGGGAGCACAGGGAGAAACACACCCATTCCAGTTTTTTTACACATGGGCAACCAAGTTTGTAAACATTCATATTAACTTGAAAATTCTTCCTACCGTTGGCTAGGCTCCGCTCCTAGGCCCGCCGGCCTTACTGCCCCAGTGCCCCACGAACCTCAAAACCCACCAGCCGCCACTGGCTCTGACTCAGTATGGCATTACTTATGCTCTAAGGAGATCTGCACTTGAAATGCTATGAAGTGGGATTCTTTTCTTTGTGCAGCTTCTGTACTTTACTACACAGTCTTTTCTTTCTGATTCAGATCTGGCCAATGTCATTCATCATTTCATCAGCTCGAGGCTAGACTACTGCAATGCACTCCATGTGGGGCTGCCCTTGATGACTGATCAGAATCTGCAGCTGGCACAGAATGTGCCAGCTCATCTCCTTTCAGGGACGAGTTGCTTGGAGCACATCTCTGAAGTCTGCACTGGCTGCCTATGACTTTCTGGGCACAATTCAAGGTGCTGGTTTTGAAAGTTTTGAAAGTTTAAAGCCCTAAATAATCTGGAACAATTGTGTCAGAGTAATTTAAGTCTGTTTCTACATAACTTCATTGTGTACAACGAATTGTATAATGTCTACGCTCACATTCTGTACTTTATTGTATGAACTGTACACAATTTGTAATACAAATACATGTAAATAACAGACTTAAATTACTCTGACACAATTGTTCCTTGTCAAATTATGATAATAAATGAGTTTCATAATTGTAAAATGTGCAAGTTTAGTTATTGTTAAAAATGAAGTATGTTTGTTAAGGAATTTAGTACATACATTACATGTATGTTGATGATAAAATATTAAATATTGCTCTAATTGTGAATTAATTTCTATGTTTTTTGGCGTTTATGTTTTGTTGCAATGTATGGAGTGGAAGGTGTTTTGAATTGTAATTGTACTGAATTGGGGTTTTGTGTGTATTTTAAGAAAACTCTTGTACATTTAAGTTTATTTTTAAACTGTTAAGTTTTTTGCTTTGGTTAATACATTCTTAGGTTTCACTTCTTTGCCTCATATTTAATGTAGATTAAACTTGGCAAGTTTATACCCTTTCACATATTTACTATCTCTGCAAACTTTCAGAAGGATTGGATAAAGGGTCCTGGTGGTATAAGCAATTAACTTATACATGTAAGTCTGACTGTAACAACTTTGTAGTCCAACCAGTGTACATGAAATTTGGCAGGGCTGTATCTCACATGTTCACAATCATCTCTGCCAAATATCAGAAAGATGTGATAAAGGGTCCCAATTTTATAAGCCTGAACTGCATATGCAGAGAAGGAGCCTATGCCAGTGATTCTCTTACGTGACACTATGGTATAAGATTGGTTTGTGATGCCAATTGGCCAGCAGAAATGTCAACCAAATATCCTCATTCTGTGCTGTGACCATTCCAACATCTCTCCGTCACTTGTTACTGGGAAGTCAGAAACATCTGTTTAGGAAAGAGCCAATAGAGATTCTCTTATGTCCTCTGTCACAGTGCTGCAGGATGTGATTGTGATGATATCTGGTCAGCCTGGATGTGTAAACTATTGGCAGCCATCTTTAGACACACGTTAAAGTTCTGGATTTTTCAATCTTCTGGGTTTACAAGTCCACAAGGAAGTTCTGGATTCATTTTTCATGCACACACTGCCCTGAGGCAGTTCCTGGATGCACCAGGTCAATTTAAAATGGACCTACATACTGCTGCAAGTGGACAGATGTGGTGTTGCACACCCAGACTCGGAGTTGTGCAGCCCTGCATTCATCTAAGGGAACCCATTGTAATGGTTGTCGGATGAAGGGAACCACCTGTACCTTCCTTTGGTTTTGAATGATCTTTGAAATCACACACATGCAATTTATTACCAAGTAGGCATTCTTGAGGACTATGACAGGAATGTGCCACTTCTGAAAAATCAAGCTTTGAGAATTTTCTGGAGATTTCAGTTTCTGATACAGTATTAGTGATTGAACATACACGGGAAAAAACAAAAGTCAATCTTCATATAACTAGCTATCCCAAGCCAAACTGATGAAGACTGGCATAAAGGAGCACTGTGAAACCACATTACAAGTGAGACATAAATATCCATTGAAGCACTACTGTCCTTGCAATGTGAATTTATTACATTTTTTGGTGATCTTTCCTGATCAGATTCACCTTGTTGACAATATGCTAAAGAGCTCTTTACTAAGAGTAGTTTTACACAAACAGTCATCTGAAAGTCCAGTCTGGAAAAGAAATGGGTATTTACATTCTTAACTTTGACTGTTTATTTGATGATTTGACAACATTTTCCCCACCACTTGAGTCATCAATAAGTTTCTCTGTTAATTCTAGTACTTTAACTCTCAACTTAATTATAATTCTCAAACAGATAAAAAAACAAAACCAGTAATCTTTCTCAGCTCTAATTTTTCAAACCTTGTCCCATTGGCAACAATGATACAGAGGATCATGTACCTTCAACATGATTGCATCTCTGCTTCAGAATTTTAACTAATTTAATTACCAAAATAGCAAACACACTAGAGGCAAACGTTAGTGACCTAGAATGTTGCCTTTAAGCTTCCTAGCATGGTTGATAGTGGAATGATGTAAAATGACATGAAGGCCTAAGACATAATTGCTCATTGGTGATCTCTCCCCACCCCCCATGGCTAACATTATTCTAAAGATGAAAAGTGACAGTTGCATATTTTTGGCATCAATTCCCTGTAGGAAAGGAACAGGCATCCTACTTATTTTGCTACTGTTGTAGATGATTCATAATTGTGTATATATTGGTATTTCTTTATCGACCTTTTAGATTAACAGTGGGTTCTACCCAGGAGCTAGTTTGGGACTATTGGAAGTTTGACACTTGTGTGAAACGAGCTGTTAGAAGTCTGTCCTTAACTGCTTACACAAGAGTTATTTTTAATGACCTTCTTTTGGGAACCTAAATTGTAAATGCAGCAAGTTAAGTGTTCAAAAGTCAGAGGCTCTCTCTTGCAGTCTTGGCCTCATGAAGTTAATTAAATCTGTCATTTGGCAACACTGTTTCCTACATTAGTTCTCAAAGTGCAAATAGGATTTAAATATTGCAAAGAAAACACCACAGGCTCAATTTTAAGAAAACCAAACACTATGATGACACATTTTTTAAAGTAATAGTTAAAAGTTAAAAATAGTAAAAATAGTTTAAAGATCTACCAATATGGCAGATAATTTGGCTGTTACATCAAAACTCCTCCCCTTTCGGTCAGTGAAATTATGATAAATTAGGAAGCTGTATTAAAACTGTATGGATGGGCAATCATTTTTTTAAAAACCAGTCACTCCTCTACCAGCAGCATAATTCAAACCAACATGCAACCTACAAATGAATTAAACATTAGGAAAACATATCCTTAGATGCTGATCTAGGTTAAAACATCCTTCCATCTGAACTAATAAAGTGTGGTTTTCTTTTTCCTAAGAGTGAAACAATGTAAATCAATAGGATTTCTGGCCACAAAAAAGGCCACATCTCTCATCCAGGTGCACATATTGGTATGAGTTTTGGGGCCCTTACTTTGGAACTTTCTGCCCATCTATCAAATTTAGCTGAAATTGTCCAGTGACATAAAAAATAAGGAAGGGACAAGTAGAATACACAAACACAGTGTAATTACACACATCTTTGTTCCATGGAAAACAAGACTAAAAACAGTAGGAGTTCAATTGTCCACCATTAAAGCTAAGAATGATTTTGCTATTGGATAGAGAATTTAACTGGGAAGCTGAAAACGGTTTAGGAGAACAAAGAGAAACGAGTTTACCATTCATTGTTAAATCATATGTTGTACTGCAGGAATCAGAAGTGACTTGTTTTATGATGGCACCTAAGTAATCCCTGTGCAGACCTAGAGAAAAAGGCAATCTCTGTCATGGACACCTTACAATCTAAATAGGTAGAGTGGAAAAGCATATACCATGTAAGCAGAATAAGCATAGGTCACCAGCGGCTCAAGGTTTTGTGAAGCTCTAATATCTTCAGATACTGAAAAACAGAGCTCATGATAAGGGAGCAGAGATTAGGACATGTACAGAATTATAGAAGACAGATTCACGAACTTGTCCCTTCTCTTCCTGAGTACTCCCATTAAGCATCCCTGCTCCCAACTTCTATGTGGCTATTGGATCGTGTACTAATTTTCAATGTGGCCTCTGTGAGGGAAAAGGTTCCCCATGCCTGTTATAAGGTTTGGAGATTACAGTCTTGCCTTATTATTGTCACCATCTTAGAAGATTATTGGAATTGATAGGGAAAACTGGCAACTTGTGGATTGGCATTGTGGACTGGCAACTGGTTAAAAAATAGGAAGTAAGGGTGGAACTCTGGGTAAAATCTTGGTTTGGGTTAATTTCGGTTTCGGTTCTCATGTATTTCAGTTGTCATATCATTATTGGTTGTATCGGATCTTTTGCATTGATTTTTGTATCGGATTTTTAACATTGCAGTTTTCCCATTGAAGTCAATGAGGACAAATCACAATGTTAAAAATCCGATACAAAAATCAATGCAAAAGATCCAATACAACCGATACCGTAAAAGAACTGAAATTTCAGATTAATCAAAAATGGCCATTATTGGGTACTTTCAGTTCTTTCCGAAACCGAAAGTCCCATCCCTAATAGGAAGCAAAGAGTAGGACTAAATTGTCAGTTTTCACAGTGAAGAGAAGTAACTAGTGGCGTGCTCCAGGGATCTGTATTGGCACTGGTGTTGTTTAATATATTCACTGACAATCTGGAGAAGGGAGTAAAAGGCAGTCAAAAGATATGATGAGACTGGGTGGCTGGACATACAAATGGCAGATAAAATTTAATGTGGACAACTGCAAAGTGATGCGCATAGGGCAAAATAACCCAGACTATATATACACAATGCTGGGTTCTAAATTAGGAGTTAGTTACCACTCAGGAAAAGGATCTTGGAGTCAGTGTGGACATTCCAATACACTGAATCCAATTAAATCATGAGTGGTGCGGAACACATAAATAGGGAACAGTTATTTACTGTCTCTAACAGTACTAGAACAAGGGGACGCTCCATGAAATTAACTGCCAGCAGATTTAAAATAAATAAGAGAAAGTATTTTTTCACTCAGCACACAATTAACTTGTGGAATTTACTACCAGAGGAAGTGGTCAAGGCCGGCAGTGTACCTAGTTTTAAAAAGGGATTGGATAAGTTCTTGAAGGATAGGTTCATTAATGACTTAGCCAAGTAGGTTTTCGGACTGTAGCGTCTTACTGTTGGGGGTTGAAACAACAGGGAATGGATTGCCCATTGTGATCTGTTGGGTACTTCTTCCAAAATAAAGAGATTGGCTGCTGTTGGAGACAGGATGCTTGATGGACCATTGGTCTGACCCTGCATGGCCCTACTTATGTTCGAAAGAGCCACTGAGAGAATAAAACCAATCAGCCACAAAAGTGGAAATATAAGGGCTAATCCAAGGACTGTGCACCAAGTGTGCACCAAATACAGGATGTGTACACAGCAAATGCATGGTATGTGCTCACATCCTGCACTTGGTGTGCATGCAGTGTGCGCTTTGTGCATGCACATGCATGCAACTTGTGCTTAGTGTGAGCACAGACTTGGATTGGGCCCATAGTCAGATAAAAGTATATCCTTCCTATTAATGGATCTAAAAAACAGTCAGATCTGTGAAATCCTGCGCATTTGATTCTGGTTACTTTATTTTGCTTAGAGCTGAAACAAATATTATCTGCAGCATATATCTTATTCTTCAAATTTACCTACTTTAATTGGGATTCACCAAATCAAAATGTAATTGTAATTTCTGTCCCACTTTTTTGGATACCCATTTCAGTAATTTCAGTTGTTCAGTTTGGTGATGTCAGTTACTGTATTTCAGCACTATTAGTGCTATTGCACATATAACCGAAAATTAAGCACCGTAATCAAAATAACTGAACAACTACATATGCAAATACACGTATCAGTTGCAGATGTTATTTGGATAGCTATCTGAAAACGGAAATAGTATCTGCAAGTACAAAATCCATGATTTTTTCTGTTCTAATTGTGCTACTTATAATATTTTATCTGAATCCAGAATGATTAGCAATTGTTGGCTGTTTTTTAGCAGTCTATAAAACAAACAGTTGAGCCTGAGACCTAACGTTCTTTCTAAGATGAGTGAGTCCCTGTGAAGAAGAATGAGATAGAAGGGATTCATACCCAGTAAGCTTATTTGGATACCTTCATAGAATGATTTTATAAAAAACTAAGTTGAAGATGGTGCTTATTCTTGGTAGTTAAAGTGTATTAAAAGAAATATTGCCAGGTGACATCACTTGTACTAATAAAACATAGAAGACAGTGTAGGCTTGGAGGGGACAGAACCAAAAATTATTTAATAAGCATGCATTAGTGCTGTGGGAACCTCGCCACGTGTTAATTGTGTTGTAAACTGATTCCCACCCACTTGGGTCAAAGAGAGCTTTGCGTGGAAGGCATTATCATAATGAAAATGCAAAGTTAACGACTGTAAAATGTACACACCTGTGCGTACTTGATCTGCAAGTGTAAACTCGGGAACTTGGCATCCAAGCATTGTATTCCAAACAACTTATTTCTTCACCCATAATGGAACCACTGGCAGAAATGGCTGTTTCCATATGTATATTTTGGGGGGGGGGGGGTGTTTTCAAATATTGTTCATCTAGGAAACCAAGCTATCAGTGAAACAAAGTATATGCCACACAGAACAACTGAGTGGTTGCAACATGTCCGCCAGATTCTTGCTTTTTCTTAAGAAGTTGTAATGCTAATGAAGCCGATAGAGCGACATGAGCAAGGCCAGACACAAACCTGATATTTGTTAGCAGACTCTTTAAGGCCTTATTTTCTGCAATTGTTTTATTTGTTTCAGAGCAATACAAAGATCATTCCATGGACACTGACTACTATTACATTCTTCCTCAGTAGTCTGCTCAGGGTCACAACTATTTCTTCCAGTCACTGAGTCAGTATCTGGTTCGCTGCTGGTTTACTGCAAGTATGGCCGTTTTTAGATGGGACACATCCCCCACAGACCCTGGCACCAGTCTGAAGGCGGCATGTGTGGAGGCGCGCTCCCGTGACTCATGCACCGCCTACCCACGCCCTTGCATGGAGCAACCCGGGTTTTTCCAGTTCCTTTGTGCGGGGGCATGGGTGGGCGGTGTGTGGGTGTGGGCACACACCCAGCACACACCCCTCCCCTGCCATGTGAATGCCACCCCCACTCACTGGTAGTGCACTGGCATTCCACCCAGTGCATATGGATCTGGACAGGAGGCGTGTCTGTCTAAAACAGCCTCTAAGACAGGTTGTGCTGGGTTCTAGGTATATGTATATATATATATCCCGTGTTGCCACATGAGGTCAAGAGCAAGGAAAAAATATCAACAGTGAACACACAAGTGAGAGAACAGTGCAATCTGATATTTGCTGCTGTTACATCTGAAAGCACCAACTAATGATTGTTGTACTCTTACGGCTTTTTTTGGTTTTGTATCACTTGTTCTGCAAAATAAAAGACTGAAGAAATGGCATACCATTACTTCAACTTCTTCCATTCCTTCCACTCTGTTGCAGTTCATGCCCTTTTAAATAGCACCCTAACTGTTCAAGAGAGAAAGGACCATGGACTTGGTACCTTATCATCTCTGTCAGTATGGTAACCAGCAGCATACCAGCACTGATATGCTGCTTTTGGATGGCATTTAAATGAAGAGGCACCAACATGAGCACTCGCCGTGCCATAGCTCATTATTTTATCACAAATCCATCAATTAGCACTGATTGTACTTTATGATAATTAGGAATATGTTTTACACATCAGATGGTGCTATTGACTTTTGGGGGCAACCACCTGTGCCCATATCACTCTAGCCAAATTTGTAGATTTTTCTTGCTCAATGTTACAAAATGAGGAATTATGCTAAAATTATTTCTTTGCACATGAATTACTCAACCCATTCTGTTAAGGACCATGTCAGCGTTGCTGTCCTATTTTTTTTATCTTGGGGGGGTAACTTGCAGTTTAGATATTTTCATTTTTGATGTGTAATAACGATCTGAATATTTCATTCCAGCTTTCTTGGCTCATGTGCATGAATTTTGGCATCTGAGAGGCACAGAGACTGGCTGAGTCTCAGGTTTGTTCTCTGTCATGTGATCCTAATGAAAAATGTTCAAGCTTCATTATGGAGCTCAGTCATGAGAGATGAATGGCAGGGCAGCAAATTTGTAATTTTGAAGAAGTTCTTAAGGATACATCTCTAGTAATGAAGCATTCTTTTGAAAAAAGCAAAGAGCGAGTGGAAAAGCAAACATCACTTGCACCAATTATAAAACCATCATACAAAAAACACCTTGATTTAACAGGTTATATAACCGTGTAACTTGAGACAAAATAGAAAAGACTGAAGATGCACACATTTAATTGCTATGAGTTAGAGATTCAATCCTACTTTTGAAGTCAGTAGTAAAACTCCTTTTGTTTTCTTTTTCTTTTATTTATTTTACCAAATTTATACCCCGCTCTCCCCGCCAAAGGCGGCTCAGAGAGGCTAACAATAATATAAAACCATATAATACAATTTTCATATTAAAAACATCAGAGCCTAAAATACAACCTAAAATGCAAACCAATAACTGCAGGATACTGCAGGATAATCCTTTGTTCAGTTCTCTTCCTGCTTAATCATACCTTTATCTGCTAAAATATTACTTTGTCAATGCATCCCGAAATGAGACAAGAACACCAACAATTGGGTTTTAATGGTTGCACTCTTTATTCGAATTGTAGCAAATCTTTGTGGGTAAATAACCAAATACAATTTGGGTCCAGTAACAGAACAAGTCTTAGATGTCAACTCTAACATAAAGGGTAAACAGATTCTGAGACACCCTCAGGTACCAGCCCTTAAAACCTGATGACACTGCTTCCCCCTCCATCCCAGGATAGTAGGACACACATCGTGGATGAAGAAGGATACACATGTCCCCAAGGGACCAGAACAAGGAAGTTACAGAAGGTCCAAGGCTACATATGCCCACTTTGGTGCCCTCAAGTTTACCCCTCCCAGGGATGGCTCACCGTACCCTGCTTCTGTGCCAGGTCATGATTCCCCATCTCATAATGAGATGTCTTCACATTAAATGCAACTCAATATAAGGAACTACAGCAAAATTCCTTATATTTGGCACCCTGAAAGAGTATGACTAATTATAACAAACTACCCAAGCCATAAGGCCCATTGTGCAAGCTAATCTAGATCATTAAGATTAATATCTCTGTAAGGAAGGCAAAAAACAGAAATTCCTTGGACCAATGTGGGGTTCCTGTAAAAATTCCTTCCTGACCCCAATCAGTGACTTGCTGAATTCTCACAGTGGGTTCAGCCACATGAGCAGGGGCAGGCCTGATCCCCATCCACCTCATGGTGGGCAATTGCAGCCATCAAACTTTGGGCTGGAAGACACATGAGCAGCCCCACTTTGTGTAGCCTTCTCCCATTTGGGCAACCTTCCTATGACCTGCATCACCAGCCTTTTCTTGAGGACACAAGGCATAACAAAGGTGCCCAAAGTGGGTTAAGGATTGCCCAAAGAGGGGTAACATCTCGTGTGGCTGCAGCCAATGTTTTAAATAAAAGAGGGTGTGAGTGGATGGGTGCTGTTCACCTGCTCCCACTAAGATCTGTGTTCAGTGCTCAGGGCCAGCACTAGAACTCGTCTCCAAAATCTTGCCTCCTGAGATCACATTCACACCCCATGCCTGGTAGCCATAACAACCACAGCTGGGCTCAGACAGATTTTGTGCCACAGCTGGGTGTTGCCTAGGCAACCCCAGCCTCAGCAGCTGTTTACAGACCTGCAAGTTGCAACAATCCTCTCTCTGCTCCTTCCTTTAACAGGGGAACGCGACAAAGGACCCTTTGCCTCCACCCACCAGGTTAAGGGTGAGAGAGGCGATGAGTAATTGGTTGTAGGATTACTAGGATGAATAACTAGCAATTGGTGAGGAAAGTCAGAGGAGCCCAAGAGCACTTTCTTTGAAAGTATGCTAGCTTTTGACTTCACCCTCTAACAAGAAATCCAGAACAGTTAGCTAAAACCCTCCTACCTGAAGAGGTGGTCCCACAGATTACCCACTTCTTGTATTTTTCCATTAGTTCTGGTCTGAAAAGTTCCTATTTCCAACTGTGGCTAAAATCCCCTAATAGGAAGTGATCTTCTAGAATTCTTGACAAAAGTTACAATCATTTGAAAATAGAACAAAATTTCAGCATGATTTAATGGGCACCCTATCTCTTATTCCACTTCACACCAAGCAAGCACAAACGTTAGCTGTCAATCATTAGCTGATTCAAATGCAATCACCACTTGTATATTGAAACTTTTATGTCTTTGTGGTATGTTTGAAGCAGCAGTCCTAGGTATATGATTACCAGTTGTTACAAACTGTAAAGAGAGGAATTTAGAATCTCAACATAAAATACTGACATATGGTGAAAACCGATATAATGCTAACTCCACTTTAATACCGCTTCGTACCATAGAGCACCAATATGCATAAGAAATGTTAATGCAGTGTTAAAGTGGAGTTAGCATTATGTCTGTTTTCACCCTATGACTGGGTGTTTTTAGATGGATGGGCTGTCCTAGTGTTGGCCATTCCAGTCCGCTTCATCCGGACCCCGGGTGGCCCATCTGTCTAAAGGCACCCCACCAGATGTGCAGATGGAGCAGGTGCATCCGGGGCAACCCCACTGGTGGTGCTTTATGCTGCTGGAGGCCAAACTCAGGGCACTAGCCCAAAGCAGAGCAGTGATCTATTTGATGTACAGACCCAATCTACTGCTCTGCTTTCAGTCAGCTGTTACCCTAGGTAACATTATACCATTGCAGACGCTGTCGCCTGCAACCCTATGGTGTGTGTGTGTGTGTGTGTGTGGAGGGGGATGCGGGTGCCATGCGGTCGACTGTGGGCTGGGGAACTCACCAGTTCCATCTTATCTGGACCCAGGCAGAACTGAGAGTGGGCAGATGTGGGGGTGCACCCCTAGAGCAGCTCTGTGGGTGGGCAGCCCTGCATCCATCTGAAAACACCCATTGTAGCATGTATTTGAGTTATACCAAATTCATTAAAACATGGCAAATGGTTTTTATTTGGGACTTTTTGTGCGCACAGTAAAAAAACTGTGAAGTTATGTAAGTTTTTCAGATTAGTAACTGTATTTGGAATATATATATATATCGCAAAAGTGTACCAAATAGATTTAAGTAAGAACGGGGCAGCATGTCAGGAATTGCTAGAACTCACCACAATAGTTAACAATGATAAGCAATGGCTGGAAACAGGACAACAGAATGAGGAAAGTGTAAATAAGATCAACATTCTTTCCTGGAACATTGCCAGGTGGAGATCTGTTATGAATGATGATGCAAAAGAACGCTTCCAAAAATATGATATGGTTAGCTCTACTAAGTTAGATATCCCAGGTTCTATGGTTTTGGATCTTCCTGCATGCAGGTCAAAGAAAAAGGGTAGACCAGCCAGGGGCGTGGCTACTTTTGTTAGCCTGTTCCTAGACATGTGAAGTGAGCAGATTTTTAATGCCCCTGAACAAATACTCTTTAGTGAACTATATACGTTGGGGTGAGGGCTCAGGTATAATAATAATAAATGCTTATCTACCTCCAGTAGGCAGTATAATGGAATGGGTATCCTTCTGGCTTGCCCTTGAGAGCTTCTTGGACCGACTAGAAGATGCTCACCCTGAGACACCTATTATTCTGTTAGGAGATTTAAATGCCCATACTGGTAATTCTACGTTTGAAATTGCTCAATCCATGTGTTTAGAGGAGGATGACTCTTTCTTTCAGCCACCTAGGATATCAAGAGATCCAGTATTAAATGCCACAGGATTACAACCAAAACAGGCAATAGAAGAGATGATAGAAAGTTTCGGCATTCAGTTTCTTAAATTTTTATATAAGGTTAACTGGAGGATTCTTAATGGATGTTATGACTTGGATCACAATGGAGACCTAACTTACTTCTCTAATGTTCTCTAATAGTACTAGCATAATTGATTATATATGTGTACCTGTGAACTTAATGAGCTTCTTCACTGAATTTACAGTGTTGGCATTATTGTAAAGTTAGCTTTCTGCTGAATAACACACAGTAGAAGTTTCTTCAAAACAGAACTTTACTAAGAACTCAGAAGACATGCTTCCATACTGTACAGACTGCATGGGACAAGATGGAAGACAGAGAGAGGAGAAGAGAGGAGATGAGGAGAAAAAAAAACCCACCCTGTTTCATCCCCTGAACCTCCTCCTACTGGACAAGCCCCATATTAAGCCCCTTCTCAACAGTCACTAATCAAACCCACTAGGTTCATTCTTCTTAATAGCTTGCAATGGCATTCCTTTGCTAGTGGCTTTGTGAACACATCCGCTGTCATATCCTCTGTAGGACAGTATTGCAGATCTATGAGTCCATGTTCTGTGAGTCTTTCAGGAAATGGTACTTTACGTCAATGTGTTTGGCTCTGAGGTTGATTCTCTCTGTTTGCGCCAGCGCTATACATCCTTGGTTGTCTTCCAGGATCGGCGTGGATCTGTCCAAATTTTTGCCCCAGATCGTTCTGAAGCTGTCACAACCAGATAACTCCTTGGCTGGCATGTGCTGCTGCCACGTACTCTGCCTCCGTAGAGGAAAGTGTCACAGAGGCTTGTTTCCTACTGCACCAGCTGATGGGTCCTCCACCAAGCAAGAATAGGTAGTCACAGGTAGATTTTCGGTCCGAATGGTCTCCAGCCCAATCTGCGTCCACGTACCCTATCAGGTCTGACATGAAAGTTGCTGGAAAGCTGTAGCTTGAGGTGCACAGTCTCTTTCAGGTACCCTAAGACCCTCTTCACTGCATTCCAATACCTTTGGGTTGGGGCTGAGACTTGTCTACACAGTATACCTATTGCCACCGCAATGTCAGACTTTGTGATTGTGGCAATGTACAAGAACTTTCCTATCACTTTTCTGTATTGCTTATTGTCTGGCAGCAATAAGCTCGGTTCTTTGATCTCCTTTGGGTAGCTGGTTTCCATAGGGGTATTTGCTGCCTTCACACCCTTCATGCCGAAACTTTCTATCATCTCTTCTATTGCCTGTTTTAGTTGAGAAGATAGCTTCCATCATCTTCTCTTTCAATTTGTATTCCAAGGTAGTGTGATATATTACCCAGGTCCTTAGGGTTAGGGTAGGGTAGGTTCATTCCTCTTCCAGTAGCTATACTTAACAATGTTCTGATTGTAGTGTACTTAGCTACAGGTGCAAATGTTTCATCGTAGTCTTCTCTGTACTTCTGGGAGTATCCTTTCATGACAAGTCGGTCCATGTACCATTCAATAATTCCATGCACATTGTACTTTATTTTAAATGTCCATTTACAACCTATAGTCTTTCTCCCTGCGGGCAGTGGAGTAAGTGTCCATGTCACGTTATCCTGCGTGGACTTCACTTCTTCTTCAGCCGCTCTTACACATTTTTCTGCTTCCCATTCTGACATGTGTGAGATGTCTTCCCAGGATGCTGATTCTGACAATTTACTGGTGCTGACTTTGTAAGATAGTCGAGTGGGGGAATGCCTTTGTTAGACCTCGTTGACTGCCTTGGCTCAGCATCAGCAGCCAGTTGTGTCTGTTCCTGCACTTCTGTTAGCTTTGTGCCAATTTCGACTATTTGTTCAGATGATTGCTCCCTTTCAGTAGTTTTGTCCGTGGTTGATTGTTCTCCTTCGCCTGGACCTTGGAGAGTCATCACACTGTCACTTGAGTTTTCCACAAAGGTCACACTGTTCCTAATTGTTATCCTGTTTGTGCATAGATCCAGCATCCTGTAGCCTTTGGAATGCTCACTGTATACTATGAGGATGCTTGTTTTGCACCTTGCACTGCTTGTTTTGCAACTTGGTATGTTTCTGCTCTGGGATATACACGTAAGTCTTACTTCCAAATACTCTGACGTGGCCCAGACTAGGTTTTTGACCATGTCATGGTTCAACACGGAGTTTTCCTCACTGCACCCAATTTTGTAGGGATGGGCGAACGCAGTTCGGAAGTTCAGAGTTCGGACCGAACTCGAATAGTTTGGTTGACCGATCTGAACGTGTGAACCAAACTCAAACGTTCAGTTCAGATGTGTTCAGTGAGTTCGGAATTGAATTTCCATTGGTTTCAATGGAAAACACATTATCGGCTGTAACCTTTTTTTTTTATGCTATGTGGCTGAAATATGGGATGCCTATACCTCCAGTAGAAAGCATTATGTATACCAAATTTCAAAACAATTGGGTAAAGGAATCCAATTTTAGAAGCAGTTGAATTATTGTAATTTGCAATATTCTACATATACATTCTTAGCTGTAACTTCTTTGCCTCACATCTAATGTAGGTGAAACTTGTTCAGTTTATACCCCTTCCCATATTAACTATCTTTGCCAAATTTCAGAAG
>QEPC01007511.1:167581-181403 GCA_003113815.1 Sphenodon punctatus | reverse complement strand
GTCTCTCTCCCCCTGCCATGCAGGGTGCCTGCCTCTGACTGGCACTGATTATGCTGATATTCATCTGAATAATGATCTTCACAGGGACAACATCAATTGCTTATATAATTGGGTCCCTTTAGCAAAATCTCCTGTACATTTGCTGAAATAGCAGGAAAGGTATTTGATACATTCTTACCAAATATCCTGTAAACAGAATGGAATATCAAAATGTTACTGCTGGGAATGTATTTTCAGGTTAATGTCTTATACCCTTGGGACTCTTTATCCACTATTTCTGAAAATTGGCAGAAGTATTAAGCATATGGAGGCACTTAATATGCACAAGTTTCATGAACACTGGATGCAAGATAAAGAAGTTGCAGCCATGAATGTGTATGGAGCTTTTCTTAAAATCACAAAATCCAATTGCTTCTGAAATTGATTTTCTTAATCTAATAGTTCCGAGGTTTGGTACACAAAGTGCCCTCCATGGAGGGTACTACCTCCCAAAATTCTATCAAAATTGCATAAGAAACAAAAATGTTATAGCCAGAAATATGTTTTTCAGTTTTCTCCCTTTATTTTAAAAAACAAATGTCATTTTCAGTTCCTGATTGCACTCAACTAAAGACTGAACTGAACCTGACCGAACTGAATACTGAATCCGAGCTCAACATTCAACCCAAACCACTGAACGGCCAAACATCCAAACCTGGTTCTGTTTGCACATCCCTACAATTTTGTAGGTAGGTAGAAGCAACTGCTGCTTTGCCCCAGTATCTTTCTGGTAGTCCAGAGTCTGTTAACATGCATCTACCCATTTTGGTTAGCTTTCTGTTTTTCCTTTCAGCTGTTCTGTTCTGCTTGGGTGTATATGGCACTGTCTTTTGGTACTCAATTCCATGGAATCTCAGGAAGTCCTCTACTTCCTTTCCTGTGAACTCACCTCCATTGTCAGTCCACAGTGTCTTTGGTCTGCACTGGAACTTGTTGCTCATCATGGTAAAATAGTCGTGAAGTTTGTCAAATACTTCATCTTTACTCTTCATGACGTACGTGATCGTGTACCTTGAATAGTCATCAATGAAAGTTACCATATACCAGTTGCCTCCTGGCATGGGAACCTTCATTGGGCCACAGACGCTGCTATGTACAAGATCGAGCAGTTTTGTGGTTCTATTCTGACTCTTCTTAGAAAGTGTATCCCTCGTGGCTTTGGCTTTGATGCAACAGTCGCATTTCATTATCACGGGACATGGTGATACCTTAAGGTCTTTGGTCAACTGCTGTCTGTGCATTTCCTTGATGCTGTCTGGGTGTCTATTTCCTTTGTTTCTATTCCACAGGTGGATGCAGTCATCATGTGGCTTGTGCGCAGTGAGCTTCGTCTGTTTTTTCACTGTGCTCAGACAGTACAGGTGCCCATCTGCAGTGCCTCTGGCCAGTACTTTTGTCCTACTTTGAATTATGCATTCGTCTCCCTGGAAATGGATAGTGAGCCCTCTCGCTGCCAGGCACCTCACGGACAGGAGTCCCCCTTCTAAGTTGGGCACATAGAGCACATCTTTCATGGGTATGGTCAGTGTACCTCCCTGTGACTGGTTGCAGTACAGGAATCCTTGTCCAATTCCTTCCGCGTTGATGCTTCATCCATCTGCAAGGTAGATCCTTTCTTTATTGCTCAGATCCAGCCCTATGAAGAATCCTTTATCGGTAGTCATGTGGTTCATTGCCCCAGAGTCTACACACCTGAGCTGTCTTATGTTGCTCTGAAGCACCCGCTCCATTGTTGAGCGACTGTGTTGCTGTTTGTGACTTAAGCCCTCTGCTTAGGTGTTCGTGGAGACAGTTCCTGCTGTTCTGCTTTCCATATATAGCAGTCTTTCTTTAAATGTCCCTCCTTTTTGCATCTGAAGCATACTCTGGTTTCCCTCTTAGGAGCTTTGTCTGAGGTTTTCAGTGCAGTCTCATTACCCTGCTTTAGATCATTCTGCAGGTTCTCCTTTCTGCACTGGAATTCATCCGCAAGTCTACCTTTAACAAATTCCAGCTTCAGTTCAGCCTCTGGCCTTGTTTCCAGGGCATTGATGAGGGCACTGTAAGATTCAGGCAGGCTGCAGAGGAGTAGGGCTACCACATGCCTGCCCTTTATATCTTCTCCAATGCCGTGCAGCTGTGCCACTACTTCCAACATGGCATTTATATGCTCCTGAATTTCACTTCCTTTGCCAAGCCTCATTTTGTATAGTTTCCTTAGTAGAAACAGTTTGCTATTCAGGCTAGTTCTCTCATGCAAGTTTTGCAATGCAATCGACATGCCTCTTGCTGTGGTCTCACTTCTTATATGGATTAGCATGTCATCTTCTACTAATAAACTTATTGCAGCCTTTGCTAACCTGCCCTTTTTATTCCATTCCTCATGATTTGCTGCTGGTCTGTTCGTGGTAATCACCTCCCATAGATCATCTTTAGACAGCAGCATTTCCACCTTAAACTTCCACAATTGGTAGTTTACATTGTTCAGCTTTCCTACTGAAAGTCTGAGCTAGCTGCTTGACATACTTGCTTCCATTCCTTTCCCCTTCTGGGATTTAGGCCTTCTTACTCACAGTCAGTAGGCCTCTGTGTCTGGGAGTTTTCTTTCACAGTCTGTGCTCCTTCTAGGCTGCTCCTAGTCTTCAAAATTGCCTTGAAGTGGTCCTGGGCCCATAACCTATTGTAGAGTTAGCTTTCTGTTGAATAATACACAGCAGAAGTTTCTTCAAAACAGAACTTTACAAAGAAGTCAGAATACATGCTTCCATACTGCACAGACTACATGGGACAAGATGTAGGACAGAGAGAGGAGAAGAGAGGAGACAAGGAGGAGAAGAAAAAAAACCCTGTTTCATCCCCTGACCCTCCCCCTACCGGACAAGCCCCAGAATAAGCTTGCAGGGCTTGCAATGGGCTTTTACTTGTGACTGTTGCACAATGCACATGAGTACAACAGTCATATGGCTGTAGTGATCATCAGCTGATTGTAGCATCTTATTGTCCTCAGAATGAGTTAATAATGATTAACAAAACTGCCCCTATATTAACGCATTTAGAACCATGCAATATGAGAACTGTAAAATGGAGTTTAAAAAGCAAGTAGGAGTAAAGAACTGTTACCTTCAAGTGATTTAAAAGCATCTAAGAAGGCTATACTAGCAGCTGATTTAGGAGAGAGTTGGTTAGAACTATTCTCCCAGCTGATGTTCAATCTTAGAGAAGGAATTCTGCTAGGAGTGGATCAGAAAAGGCCCTCAAACAATTCCTATGCCCTATGGTTTTAGCATGACTGCCGAAACTTTAAAATGTATGTGAATAGAGCAGCTAGACAGCTTAAAATAAATAAATCTCCTCAGATTATCAGACATTATATTAATGCTAAGGATTTGTTCCGACACAAGTTGAAAGCGAAAAGGCTAGCCTATCAATACTATTCATGGAATTGTTTGGGGAGGCTATTAGAATTTAAGACGCTGCCAAATTTTGGAACTTAGTAAATAGAGAGCAGGGAGGATGCTACTCAGATCCTAACATCACAAGAGTAGCATGGAAAGAGCATTTCTTGAGGATATTTAACAGGATACCAGTTACCTATCGGATACAATCAAAGAACAATAATTGTAGTTCATTTCTGATATGGCCCCAATCAGCAAAGCGGAGGTTATAGCTGTTATAGGACAAACTTCAGGAAGAAAAGCGCCTGGTGAGGATGGAATACCAGAAGAGTTGTTTCGGGAGAATATCGAATGGTGGACTCCCATTCTGTGCAGACTCTGATACCATAAACAATAGAGGCACGATTCTGGAAGGAATCATGGTGGACTCTCAAGCCTCTGAGCTTTCAAGATATTTGCTCCAACACTTTACAGTTAACTTTCAAAAGCCACACTTTTATTTGTCAACAGTTTGCAGCTTAGCTATTTTGCATCCCAGTTTTGCTGTGTGTCTAATGATGGGGCATCAATAAATGGTTTATAATTGTGGCTGGAATGAATACTTGAGGTGAATTGAATATTTGATTACTCACATTTGCAAAATTTGCATTGATGTTTGCCAGGACACTTCATTAGTTTACATTCTCTTTCAGTTACAATCAAATTACGTGTTACCAAGAGAACTTAAACAAGAGTGTAATAGATGTGACTTAAGTTGCTGGTGTGCCTTCTTAAAAAGCACCAGTACTGGAAACCAGGGCCTCAGTGGGACTACTCCAGAATAAGTGGTTTAAGGACTGCAGCCAAAATGTTTGCCTTGACTTTGTGAAATTCACATAAGTTTGATTGTTTAAACAAATCAAATGCTCCAGTTAGTTTGACTTTAAATAAAGTAGAATTGAGCTAATGGAAGCTGAATTTCTACGTTGTTAAACAAATGAACTAAGCAAATTAAATCAGGTAAAATATCACACAAACAAACATCCCAACAGTCACAATTTAAATCAGAGTGTTCATTAAAGGAAACAAATACTGACATTTGATTCATAGATCTGAACACCTCTCCTTGTTGAACCCTATTTATAATGTAAGGCTAGTGTAATTCTTCCCCCTTAAAATACATTGGTTTTGAAAAAGAAAATGTGGTGAATCCCCATTAACTGTCAGTTTAAATTTATTGTAACTTAACTAAGCACAGAATATGTATTTTTGGAGACAATTGTATAATTTGTTTTTGTTTCTTTATCAAGAGATATCTATGGATTATTGGCATAGATAATTTAACATAAATGTTCTGTTTTATTAACATAAATAATAAAAAGGGTCATGAAGGATTTGTTCATGGATCTTCAAAATTATAATTAACAACAGAGAAAACCTTGCCATACCATCCCATTGAGCCTTTCTACCAGCTCCTCTTTCACTTTATCAAGCATAAATTATTTAACTATGTTTGTAAGACAACTTGTAGTCTATCCCCACCCCACCTCTCATTTTCAGATGCTTTCAAGGTGTTGACTCCTGCCTCCTCCTTGCTCAACTTGTCCATCTTCTTGTAAAAAATTCTTGGCTATTTTCTTTTGATTACATGTGCCTTGTCTTTTAGTCTGAAATTCATTCACGATCAACCTACTTGCTGAATTTAATAGAGGTGTGCACCAGGGACGCATGTCGGTTTTCATTTTTGTTTTACATTCTCATTATTTAAATCTTTCATTTTCATTTTTATAAATATCAAAATTTTGTTTTCGTTTTTGCTTTCCATTGGTTTCAATGGAAAACACATTTTCTGCTGTAACATTTTTACTTTTCATTATATTTGGATAAAATATGGGAGGATTGTACCAGCAATGGAAGGAACTAAGTGTAACAAATTGCAGAAAGATTTCATAAAGGAATCTGATTTCATAATCAGTTGAATTATGCTATTGTGCAAATATATGCATATATATTCCTGACTGTAACTTCTTTGCCTCCTATCTAATGTGGACGAAACTTGGCAAGTTTTATCCCTAACAATGTTTACTATCTATATCAACTTTCCAAAGAATTTGATAAAAGGTCCTGATGATATAAGCAATTAACTTATAAATGAATGTCTGACTATAACATCTTTGTCATCCAACAAGTATACATGAATTTTGGCAGGGCTGTATCTCACACTTTCAGGATCTTCTCAGCCAAATATCAGAAAGATGTGATAAAGGGTTACAATTTTATATGCCTGTACAGCCTATGCAGAGAAGGAGCCTATGCCAGGGATTCTCTTACATGTCACTGTGGAATAAGATGGCTTTGTGATGCCGGTTGGCCAGCAGAAATGTCAACCAAATATCCTCATTCTGTGCTGTGACCATCTCAACATCTCTCCCCCACTTGTTACTGGGAAATCGGAAGCATCTGTTTAGGAAAGAGCCAATAGAGATTCTCTTATGTCCTCTGTCACAGTGCTGCAGGATGTGATTGTGATGATTATTGGCCAGCCTGGATGTGTAAAATATGTCTCCTGATTTCTGGGATGCTATCCCCAAAGTCCCAGTTATGTCCCTTCTATGCCTGCCTGAGGGCTGCCCTCTATGCTCGTACCAAAGCCACTACCGATTGGTCCTGTAAAGCTGGAAGCATCAAGCATGCAGTAATTTGCCAGAGAATGTGTGTCAGTCTTTTGTGGCTGCACTACCCACAAGAACAGACACCAACATGCTTTGGGATAAAGAGGCACTGGCCGCAACTTTATTATATCATATACATAACAATCAGTAAAAACCTTACAATGAATCCTGAACCTGTGTGTATAGCGGAGAGGAACCATGCCATATAAAGCAAACATGAGGGCTGATCTAATCATCGCCCACCTGCCCGGGTGATTCGACCCTTTGAATTCACCCTCCCCCTGTGTCAGGGTGAGATGAAGTCCCCTACCAGCCATTGCAAGCCTGGACCGGGGTCCCCACCCCTAAGACCACCCCCGCTACCCAAGTGGTGATGAGGTGCATCTGCACCCCCTTAGCTCTTATGGAGCCTCACCACAGCATGGTTCCTAAACCACTAACCACCATGAAAAGGGGGAGGAAACTTCACTCATCTCTTTTCCCCCCCACAGGTATACCTAAATACAGAACGTTCCTCAAATCCTCCAGCCATATTGCATTTCCCTGCTTGGACAAATGAACCCCGCCCTGGAGGAAAAGTCCTGGGTCCCGGCACACAATATGGTCGTGATGCACTGCTCGGCCCTCCAAGCTCTCAATGAATGCCCAGATTGCTCTATTGATTTTGTGCTTGGCTCGCTCGATCGTGGCTGGTTTAGTGGTGTAACGCCAAGCCCAGTGCTCTAGCATATCCGACCACCAGAGCGCAGACTGCGGCCATTCGGCTACCAAACTAGAGATGTCATCCTTCATCTCACCCGTGAGACCCATGCACTGTGCAACCCAAGGTCATTCTCTCCCAAGTAGATGACCAGGACGTCCGGTAGTCCAAAGCGCACTGCCCTGCAAAACAAAGAGGGCCTCAACTGCTCCCATCGCATCCCACTGCACCCAAACCAATAAAGTCGGGCACACAGGCCGTAACCCAGCTGGGGGCGAAAATCGGAATTGGCTGCATGCCGTTCAGCTCAGCGCACAATGTTACGCCCACATATCCAGATGGTTAGTAGCCGTGCCGTACCTGAGGATAACAAAACATAGGGTTACAGACTCCCACCACTCCTACTGGCATGGGCCCAGTAGCTGCACGTAGGTGCAGTAAGCTCCTGACCTCCATCTACCTACTGCCCTGATCTGGGAGGTGGACAGTCCCCCAGCAGCTACCGTGGATGCTGCCCCAATCCGAAATAAGTGAAATCCATAGTTGGATGGTTGAAGACCCACCATAGCAATGCCCTTCCTAAAAATTGCCTTAAATTGGAATTTGGTTAAAAATGTGCCAGCCAAATGCATGAAAATGGGGCCCCGGGCATGTGTGTGGACCTCCTACTATGCTTCAGTGGCAGATATGGGGCACACCACCCTAGCTGGTGAGTGGTGTAATGTTATTAGCTGCCAATTTCCCATCTGATTGCCTTTGAATCACCGAACAGTGATGGTGGTAGAATCAGGCCCCAATACTGCATCCCGTAGCTGCAGGGCAGCACCTGACCGATCCTGCTGGGAAGAGGGGACCAGCTCACTGAATTTCAGGGCTGCAAAGAATCCTATAGAAAAAGTGGCTCAGAAGAGTAACGCCTCATAGGTAGAGGAACAGATCTTGGGCAATGCCACAACCAGACGAGCCAGCACACTGACAGGTATAGGCTTGCGAGTATCCTTCCTAGGGCCTCCCATGCTGGACCATCCCTCGACAGCCTTCCGGAGCCTGTAGCTTGCACAAAGGTCGGGCACCCCAAGCAGAAAAAAGCGATGACTGTTAAGTGACATTTGATCGTGCGTGAGCTAAGCCGAGCACACTTAGGTGTGCTGCAAACCATTCCATGTGACAAGGAGGAATGGGCCAGAGCTCCTGGATCCTGTGACTGGCCAAAAAAATTGTCAAAATCCCTAAACGATGTCGCGTAAGCCTGTCAGGTTGAGCCTGAGATGGCAGATCTAATGCCGCTGTCTAACTTCCTCTCCCAAGCATTCACAAGGCCTCCAGCATCACCTCTGGGTTGATGGTGGTGCTCAGCACCAGGGAACAGAAACACTCCATCTGGAAATGAGAGAGACCATCAGCAATTTCATTTTGCGCACCCGGCACGTGCTTGGCCAAAAAATACATATTTAAGGAAAGGCACTTCAATACAAACCAGCGGACCAATACCATGACCCTGTCAGATTTGCTGGACTGTTGATTGACTACCTGGACCACCGCCTGATTATTTGACCAGAAGCATACATGAGAATTCCGGAATCTCTGACCCCAGAGCTCCAAAGCCACCAGTAGAGGAAAGAGTATCAGAAATGTTATATCTCGCAGCAGCCCACCAGTAGGCTTCCGGCCAGGCTTCCGGCCACTGCTGGGTGAAACAGCTGCTCTGGAAGAAATCGCCGAAGCCCGTGCCCCCAGCCGCATTGAATACTACCTGGAGGTCTGCCTCAAGCAACCACACCTCCCTCCATAATGAAACCCCATTGTAGCTGTCAAGAAACGTTAGCCAGACCCGAAGGTCCTCCCTAAGTCCCTTGGATATCCGAATGCGGTGGTGGTGGGGCGACAACCCCAGATGTGGCCCGAGCCAGCCTGGAGCAGAAAGCCCTACTGGGAGGTATGACTCTACAGGCAAAGTTTAAGTGGCTGATCAAAGCCTGCATAGCCCTTAGTGTCACCTAGTGGGTGCCCACAATTTCCTTTAATAGCATCTGCAGGGAGGACAGTTTATCCAGAGGAAGGCTCGACGTGCCCACAACTGTGTCAATCAGGATGCTCAAGAAGGAAAGTTGGGTCGCTGGGCCTTTGGTCTTTTCATCAGTCAACAGGTGATGAACAGGCCAGCTCAGCTGTCACCATTGCAAATGTAGACATTAGCCTGATACACTCCTGAGAGCCCGCCCACCTCGAGAAAAGGTAATTTTCGAGATAGTGCTATGTGAAGGGTAAGCCCGCCCTGTCCTTCACTGCCCACTCCAGCATAGTGCTTAATTGTTCGAAGGCAGAGCAGGAAATGGAGCAACTCATGGACATGGCCTTATCGTAGAAAAATTGACCTCTAAAGGTGAAACCCAAAATTTTGAAGTCATGTGGGGAGGCTGGCAGCAGTTGAAAGGCCAATTTTATGTCGCACTTCCCCATGAGCGCCCCATGTCCCCCTGCCCACATGATACACACCGCAGTGTCGAACGATGTATACTGCACCGAGCACAGCCCAGGATCAATCCCATCATTGATAGAATTACCCCTGGGGCATGACCAGTGGTTTATCAATCAATACTCACCCAGTGCCTACTTGGGCACCAGTCCCAGTGGGGAGCACCTCAAAGCTCCCAGCGGGGGAAGAGTCAAATGGTCCTGCCACCCATCCAGCCTCTAAGGGGAGAGAGGAAGGGCACCTGGCCAATGCAGGTATATATTCCTACCTGGACCCCCACCCCCAGGTGCCCTCATCCCCCCCTATTGGGCCACAGGGACGTGCCTATAAAGCAGGGGAGGGGCAGGCGGGCACAAACCTGCCCCCCCTCCAGCTAAGTGCACGGGGGCATTCTCTTGGATTGCTCCACATCCTCCCGCCTACTGCCTCCCTCCCTCTGCCATGTGAGGTGGCTGTCTCTGACTGGCACTGCATGTGTTGCTATTTATCTTAATAATGGTCCTCAAGGGGACAACTTCAATTGCTTATAAAATTGGGTGACTTTATCAAATATTCCTGTAATTTGGCAGAGATGATAGGGAAAGTATGTGATATAGTCCTACCAAATGGCTTGTAAACAGGATGGAATATAACAATGTTACAGCTGGAAATGTATTTTTTAAGTTAATGTCTTATACCATCAGGACCCATTATCCAAGCTTTCTGAAAACTGACAGGAGTGTTACACTTGTGGAGCAACATAATATTCACAAGTTTCATGCAAATTGGTTGGAAGATAAAGAAGTTGTAGCCATGAATGTGTATGGAGCTTTTCTTAAAATTACAACATTCAATTGATTCTAAAATCGGTTCCCTTTATCTAATATTTTTGAACATTGGTACACACAGTGCCCTCAGTTGGGGATACAACCTCCTCAAGTTTCATCAGAATCTAATAAGAAAAAAAAATTATTGTTGGAAATATGTTTTTCATTTTCTCTTTATTTCAAAAACAAAATGTCGTTATTGTTTCTATTTTCATTATTATGTATCATTTTTGTTTTTCAATAATGATAACAAAAATGACAGTTTTGTTATCATTATTATAATAACAAAAATGACATGCACACCCCTAAAAACCATAGCTCCATATATCACAGTGGTCAAAATGCAAACAGAATGTTAGTAATTATTCATAGATGGATAGAAAATAAAACAGAAAATATCAAAATGTCTTGACAAAAATCCATGGTGTGACCACACCTAGGATATTGTGTGCAGTTCTGGATGCCCTGTCTCAAAAAAAATATAATAGAATTGAAAAGGGTGCGGAGAAGGTTATGAAACTGCTTCCTTGTGAGGAGAGCTTAGGGCTTTTTAGCTTGGGGAAAAAAAGATGATGGAGGGAATATGATAGGAGTTTATAAAATCATGAGAAACATGGAACAAGTAACTAGAGAGCTGTTAATTATCCTCTCTCATAGTAGAACTAGGGGACACTCAGTGAAACTAACTGGCAGGAGATTTAAATCAAATAAAAGGAAGTTCTTTTTCACCCAATGCACAATGGTGTTGTGGAATGTGTTGCCCGAGAATGTTGTGAAGGCCAGTAGTATAGATGGATTCAAACAAAGATTGAATAAATTATTGGAGGATAGGTCTATAAATGATTAACAGACAAGAAGGTCAGGGGAAAAACCTCTGACTGTCGGGAGCTGGGAATGAACAGTATGGGATGAATCTGGCTGTTAAATACGAGATCGGTGGTCAATAAGGCAACAACAGTCTAGGAAGTAATCCTGGACCATTCCGCTGATCTCATATGTATCATGGAAACCTGGCTGGTCAATGAATTGGGGCCTATCTTGGCTGATCTTGTTCCTGACGGGTATTCTGTGCAGCATCAGCCACGGTAAGAGGGATGGTGGTGGTGATGGTGGTGGTGTAGCCATGATTTTTAAGGAGGGGTGATCTGTTTGGAGGTATCCGGTGAAATCCATATTGGGTATTGAGTGTCTACACCTTGTGTTTGATTTGGCAGGTGACAGTTTGGGAGTGCTGCTTGTATACCGTGCACCTGCCTTTGCAGCGGCCTCCCTGCATGCTCTACCAGAGGTGGTGTCAGGCTGGTGTTGCCGTCCCCAAAGACAGTAGTCTTGGAGGACCTCAACATTCATGCCGACACCAACCTTGGGGGAGCAGAGCATGAGTTTATGGCCACCATGGCAACCACGGGTCTGTCCCAGATGGTTATTGGCCTGGCACATCAGGGGGGACATACCTTAGACCTTGTGTTTTGCACCGGCCTTGAGGCGGGTGTTCCGTTAGTGGGGGAGATATCAACTGTGCTTTTGTCATGGATGGATCATTACCTCCTGCAGACCTTGCTCCTGGAGCATGTCTGCTCCCAGAAAGGTGCTGAGCCGATTTGAATGGTTCACCCCTGGAGGATGATGGAACCGGAACAGTTCCAGTATGCTCTGGGGGAGATACCCTCTGACCTTGATGACTGTCTTATCTATGACCTTGTTGTGCTGTGGAACACCTTGCTGACTGAGGCCATTGATCAGACGGCTCCTAGGCATCCGCTGCCCAGGCGACAGCTCGGCAGGTCTCCTTGGTTTTCCGAGGAGCTGCGGTTGTTGAAGCAAGATGGGTGGCGGTTGGAGCGATGGTTGCGTCGTTCACGTGCTGAAGCTGACAGATTGCACCATAGAGCCAGTTTATGAGCCTATGCCGTGGCTATGCGTGCAACAAAGAGGGAGGTTTTTGCTACTCTCATAGCAACCGCAAAATCCTGTCCAGCGAAGCTTTTCCAGGTTGTGTGGTGGCTGGTCAGTCCAGCCTCTCTCAACCTTGGAGTGGAGTCATCTACTGCTCACTGTGACATGCTTGTGGATTATTTTGTGGATAAAATCTCTTGTATTCACTATGACTTGGATGCCGCACTTGTTACACTAGGAGAACCAGAGGTTATGGAATCCCTGTCATGGTTTTCTGGGATCAGTTTCAGTCGGTGACATCCGCCAATGCGGTGGATGTTCTTCGGGAGGTCAGGGATACTTCTTGTGAATTAGATCTGTGCCCGTCCTGGCTGATTAAGTCCTGCCGGGAGACAATGGGGCCGTTCCTGGCTGGAGTGGTCAATGCCTCCCTGTGGGAGGGCAGAGTGCTGGGCTGTCTCAAGGAGGCAGTGGTGTGGCCTCTGCTCAAGAAACCAACGCTTGACATTGACTCCCCTACCAGCTATCGACCTGTCTCTAACCTTCCCTTTTTAGGGAAGGTTATTGAACAGGTAGTGGCTCGTCAGCTGCAGGAGTATCTTGATCACATCGGTTTTCTTGATCCCTCTCAGTCTGGCTTCCATCCAGGGCATGGCACTGAGACTGCACTTGTGGCTTTGGTACATGACCTGCACCAGGAATTGGATTGGGGTCGCCCTGATCTTGTTAGATCTATCGGCTGTGTTTGATACCATTGATCGTGAGATGTTGGTGATGCGCCTGCGGGACTGTGCAAGGGTGGGCAGGACTGTTCTTGAATGGTGCCGCTCTTTCCTGACCGGAAGAACCCAGAGGGTGGTGCTTGGGGATTACTTTTCATCATACCGAGACCTCTTGTGTGGAGTCCCACAGAGTTCTGTTTTGTCCCCTCTCTTGTTCAACGTGTACATACAGCCGCTCAGCGAGGTGATTAGGAGGTCCGGTGTGTAGTGTCATCAATATGCTGAAGACACCCAGCTGTACCTCTCTTTTTCAACAGACCCAGGCCCGGCAGTCTCGGTGCTTACTTGTTGTTTGGTAGCTGTTAGGGATGGGCGAACAGATCGTGGTTCGGGTTCGGCCGTTTGGTTCAGTCGTGTTCGGTTCGTGTGTTCATGTTCGTCCATTCGGGTGGATCGTCGAGTTCACGTTCAGCCGTTTGGTTCGGCCGCGTTCGCATCGCATGTTCGACCGTTTGGGTGGATCGCGCATTCGCGTTCGGCCGTTCGGTTTGGCCATGTTTGGGTCGTGTGTTCATGTTTGGCCATTCGCTGTTCGGGTGGATTGCCGAGTTCGCGTTCGGCTGTTCATCCGAAAATTGCGGCGGAAACTGGAAATTCGTTTGCATGTGGAGCTGTGAGGCGAGTGGGTGTGTGTTTGATTCGGTAGCTGCTTGTTCGTGTGTTTTGGCTGTGATTGTGTTGGGTTTGGCTGTGTTGTGTGTTTGGGTGGGTTGATGTGTGTTGTGGGTGACTGTTGGTGTGTGGGTTTTGTTAAAAAAAATATTTTTAAATGAAGAAGAGTGTTGGTGCAGGTCGCATCCTCCAGTTGGGGGCAAATTTGCTGGTGGAGGAGGAGGAGGAGGAATCGGTGGCGGCCGCTGCCCCTCCACCTCCCGTGGCACCGGCTTCCTCCTCGGACGAGGAGGAAGAGGTGGGATCTACTGTCATTTCTGCCAGGTTTGTGTAAACCTTTTTTTTACTTTTACTTTTCTAGTTGTAATATCTAGCATCCCCTAGCACCCATGGGGAGGGCAGGATTTGCACGTGCCAGCCAGGGGCAGCTTTCTAGTTGCAATATCTAGCATCCCCTAGCACCCATGGGGAGGGCAGGATTTGCAC
>QEPC01007511.1:116753-165105 GCA_003113815.1 Sphenodon punctatus | reverse complement strand
GCTGCTACTCCAAGCCACTATCCACCCTCCACCCCTGGTGCCTGGAAGTCTGCTCCTAGCTGAGTCAGATGACTTCCCCCTCCCTGCTACATTTGGCTTTCCAGTGACCTGTCAGTAGACCACGTTTTAGCCACCCGAACACAACCAAATGTGATCCAAACTGACCGAACTGTTTGGCCATTTCGCTGTTCGATTCTGTTCGGTATGTTCGCGTTCGGATTTGTGGTCGCATTTGGTAGTCCGAACAGGCCGAATTCGGGCTGAACACCGGACTGCCAAACCACGTTTGCCCATCCTTAGCAGCTGTGGGGGATTGGATGAGGGCTAATCGACTGAAGGTGAATCTTGACAAGACGGAGGTGATGTTAGTGGGTAAGGTGATGGAGTTGGCGGCCCCCATCATCGATGGGGTCTGCCCTCTATTGGCCTCCCAGGTATGGAGTCTGGGGGTGCTCCTCGATGCGCAGCTCCGCCTGGATCTGCAGGTAGAGGCTGTGGGAAGGAGTGCTTTCTGTCAATTACATCTGGTGCGATGGCTTTGGCCATTTGTTTCAAACTCTGACCTGGCCACTGTCATCCATACTTTCATCATCTCTTGACTAGACTACTGTAATACACTCTACATGGAGCTACCCATGGTGATGGCACAGAAATTGCAGCTGATGCAGAATGTGGTGGCCAGTATCCTAGTTGGACTGGGCCGCCGGGAGCACATTACACCAGTGCTCCGTTCTCTGCACTGGTTGCTGGTGGTTTTCCGTGCCCGATTCAACGTGTTGGTCTTGTCCTATAAAGCCCTAAACGGCCTGGGCCCTACCTATCTGTGAGATCGCCTGACTCCCTGGGTCCTGGATCAGTCCCTGCAGTCACCCGGGGGTGCCCTGCTCGAGGTCCCCCACGTTTTTCATGGGGCCACACAGGGGAGGGCATTCTCAGTGGCTACACCGTGGCTGTGTAACTTCTTTCCAGTAGAGGCCCGGTTGGCGCCGGATCTTCCCTCCTTTCAGAGAAATTATAAGATCTGGCTGTTCCGTCAGGCATTTGGTGGGGGAGATGGCTAGTGATGGGGTGGGATTGGGTATTGGGGGGGTGGGATGTTATTTTTTTCTTCTTTTATGATGTTTTATCTTGATATTTTTAATTATTGTAAGTTGCCCTGAGCTTCCTGTGGCAGGAGGGGTGGCATAACAATCTTTTAAAAATAAACTCATTCTGACCTGCTGTATACTTCTGTGATGAGACCAAATGTGACTACTATTGGAGACATGATGCTGGGTTCAATGGACCATTGGTCTCACCCAGTATGGCACTTTTATGTTGTTAAGCCTCTCCCCTCCTTCTCACTTGCCTGCTTCCTGCACCATCCTATTTCTTAAGTGCCTTAGGGCACAGACGTGTCTCCAATCATGACTGTTTAGTGCCAAGCACGTTGCTTGTGCTATATAAATAATAAAAAACTACAGTGTCCTGATCTGGTAAAAATAGTACATATAACGATGCTAGCTTTGATAGTTCATTGTTTCTGGCAAGAATCTTCTCATCCTCTAATGTACATACTAGTCTGTAGCACAATCCTAATTGAGATATATTTTAATTTGAATATAAACAAAACAATACACTCCATAACATGAGTGATTACACAGAAAGTACCTTTTCATAGCTTCCTGTTACTTTGAACTACAGTTCAGGTCCAGAAACCAATCTAAAAGATGGGCCATTATGCCAATCCATGAGCATGAATGGATGCCTACCCATTTCTGTTTTAAGATGATTCCATAGCAGAATATTGCTCTTTTCTACACTTAGGATTTGGCAACTCTAGGATCTCCCCTTCCATAAGTACCATCTTTATAGATATATAATAGAAAAGTAAACATGCATATTATGTATATACAAATACCAACAAGATACAACCAGTGATAACCATACTGTTATATGTAAACGTGTCTGATTTTAAAATAAATACCTACTGCCAACCTAAGGTAACTAGCAGTGGCCCTGTTCAGTAAGTTGTGGTGTCATAGTTCTGAACATCTCCCCTTAATTTAACTTTCAAATTTTAATTTAATCAATGGCAAGTAATTCTGCAGTACTCTCTTGGAACTTCACTGACAGAAAATAAGAGGAATTGTAGACAGAGGTTTGCATAGCTTTAAGATAGGGAAGCATAGGAAAGTAAATCGCCTAAAGGAAAAATGAGGGACTTAGACAGAACACTTGAAGGGATGCCAATAATGGGCATCTTCAGACATAACAAAGATCAGGTATCAAAACCCATGTGTTTGGCCATTGTGTTTCGCCTTGTGTTTGACCATTGTGTGTAAGGTGTAAGCACCATAACAATCCCAAAACCAATTTGGCCACCCGTTGAACACGTAATGTGAACACCATTGCATCACAAGGACAATTTGCATGTTCCAGCTGAACACGTGGCCAATGTTGTGATTAATGATATCGCGTGGCTTGTTAGTAGATACAACACGGGGAACGAGGTGGCAGCCCTTGTGTGCTGAGATCGGGTGGTGAGCAAAACACTGATTTGTCCCAAGATGGGCTGTGTGTCAAAGCAGCACCACATGGTGAACACAGGGCCAAACCAGTGTTCATATCAAGTTCAAAACACACATTCAGACACCCGTTGATGCTATGTCTAAAGACACCCAATGACAGACATGAAGCCTGACCCACATACCTGATGTCATGTATAGTATCACTGCATGTGTCTCATCATGAATGTCTGCAGAAGAAAATTCAAATAAGCTATTGGCAAAGTGTACATCATACAGCATAATTGTATGTCTGCACTTGGATACTACAGAAGAAGTGCCTCATAATCAGAACATTTTTATAGTCTATATAATGAGGAAAGTCGAATAAAATGCTGCTCCACTCCTCTTTTGACTAATGCCTATGGAAAATCTCTGATTAAGTCTGATGTCATTCGAACTTTTTTATCCGGAACGCTTTATGAATTTCAGGCCAACTAGCTTTTAGATCTTGTTTTATTGGCTGTCTGATTGGATTTAGTTATAAGTCCTGAACAACTTTATGAGAATATCTTGGGTTTTGGATCTGTATAGTATTTTAAGTTATATATATCATCATTTTCATTATTTGTTTTGGCAGTATTTGCTTTTTATAAATGGTATTTTTGAAATTTCTGTTCTCAGGTTATGGCCTAAGGGCTAACCTCTTGCTTATAACAATAAAGCAAAACAAAAAACCAAAAACTTTTTTATATCAGAGCTTGAGCAAGAGAAGCAGGAATTCTTGGTACCAAATATTAAGACTAAGGGTGAAAACAGACATGACGCTAACCACCCTTTAACCACCCTTGGTGGTCATTTATGCATGTTGCAGAGCTGCATAGGACACCAATATAGCCCTGCAACATGCATAAATAACCACCAAGGGTGGTTAAAGGGTGGTTAGCGTCATGTTTGTTTTCACCCTAAATGTCCAGTTGTGTTTGAGGAGAGTTAAGTAAGAATGAAGTGATGTGATTTTCCAACTTTTCCTAGGCATTTGCTTTCTTTCCTACAAATGGCCGTAATAAGGTAAGAATATGGCAGAAATAACCAAAAATTCTATTTTCCCCTTAATGAAACAATGAGTTAAGGCTTATTCCAGGTACACATAAGTCATTTATTTCTGGAATATCTCAAAAGCAATGCATATCCAGTAAAGCATCTGTTAGTACTGATTAGTGGTTTAAAGCAAGAGTTGCACAGAAATTCTTTTCTTGGAGAAATATATTCCCAGTATCCTTTGAATTTGGTTTTCCATTGGAATCTACCTTTATGTAGTTGCTTCTGTCTTGCCAAGGATATGCAGTCCTACTACCTCTCTGTGTAACATTTCACTTAGGGATGTTAAGAGGGGTCATCTTTTCACCTGTTCTCAAAGTAATCAAGAGTGTGCATGAAACTGTTGTTATATACCCGAGTTTTGTTGATCTGTGAATACTCTCCCTCTTGAAGTGTTGCAGAGTATTAATTTCAGTTAGTAATAATTGTCAAACTCTTAAAAAAAAATAATCATGAAAATAAATTTAAGTATTCTGAAGGGAATCGTTTAGCGTTTTATACAATGATTTCTATTTTCAAAGTCGATATTCTTCTTGACTGTGTTTGCAAAAAGTGGGGCCACAGTTGCATTCATTGTTCAGTGAGCTTGTCCACATAGTTAAACCCACCGACAGCAATGAATGTTGATTGTGACCTTTTTTGTAAAGCTCTGCAACGGAAAGGGGAAAAAAACAACCCACCCTTGTCCTGATTTTCTAGCTGTCTTCAGTGAAAAGCCTGGAAGCATGACGTAAGGAAGACGATGGTTAGCTGGAGGGTACAATCAACGGTCGATGGTTTTCACTTTAATCCCAAACTCACCGACAGCGTTGAATGTTCACTGAAGCAACCACTAAAAACAGAACTCCACTGACTTGACAGCATCGTCAAATGTCTGGAAAAGGGGAGGAAAAAATCAAAATTGACACACAGGTTTTAAATCACATAGATCATTCAGTTTGAGCCATTGTTCCCATCCCACTGCCCCCGCCTGCCTCTGCCTTCACTATTACAATTTTCCAGTAAGGAACTGGCAGCTATTCAGGTTTTCCTATGAAAAGAAAAGGTCTGTTGCATTTAAGTGAAAAGTTTTATTTGCTTATGTTTGGAACCCAGGCATAAATGATCTAGTGTCATCATTCAAACCATGAAGCAAAACATTACATCATATCAAAATGCACAGCTCAATATTTTTTACACAGCTGGCAAAAGTTGTATGAATGAGCCATATGCTATTTCTACATTGCCCAATGCCAGTGACTCTTTCAAGTGGAATCCTCAAACATCCACAAAGATTTTAAGATGGTTGGGTCCTATATTGAAACACTTCTCGATAAGTTTTTTTTTTAGGCAAAGACCTTTATTCCTTTCCAAAACAGCTGTATGTGCCAGTGGATCTGTTTACAAACCAAATAATTATATTTGGCTTAATAGGAATATCCTCTTGTCTCCTATAGAACCCATCATGTAAGAAGAAGAGCTTTGCAAATTAAATTACCCACATTGTATACCTGCCTTACTCCAGAGATCAGACTTGTTTGGGAATCAAACCTCAATATGATGCAAATCTGTTTTTGGTTTTTTTTCCTAATATGTTTTCTTCAAACCTGTTTTTTTGTTTTCTTTTCAGATTGTGAAAAATCTGTGCAAAATGTCCACGTTTTCTTCTCAGATTGTTTTTTTTTTCTGTTTTCTTCTCATATTTTCTTTGTTTAATTTCCTCCATGTATTATGTTAGGTTTTAGAAGAAATAGATATGACTTTATTTCTAGGTCAGAATGACCAGAATTCCTTTTGGAATAAGGTGGCTCTGTCCTGTCCTATACTCATTGTATCAGTGATGCAGTTATCATACTTTAGAGGAACATTCATTGTGATAAGGCTCCAGCAGTAATAATTCTCTAAACCGTAATTCCTCTAAACCTTTCCAATTCATCCAGTATTTCTTCTCATTGCTAGATCAGTTTAAGCATATGTAGTATCACAATTTGTGTGTCTTACAACAAAGGCATGTTCTCCTGATTGATTATCTAGAGAGTGAAGAAGATGAAGATATGAATCTGAGGGTATAAAATTATACTCTAAGACTCTAACTTGATTAGTATTTGAATGGGAAAAACGAATTCTTCCACAGTAGCAAATTTCCTTGAGATTACAACTGAGTATTCTTTATCTTAATGCATTTTTGTATTTGCTATGCAGAGGAATTAGTTGTCGTGAAACGTATGATTCATAGGTTTGCATTAACTAACAGAGTTGAAAGCTTGTTTCCAAGCACTGTTAGTTTTGTATTTGTGTCAGGTCAATATAGAACAATTTTTCTAAATCAATTCAAGCATCTCTTGTAAAATTTGTTCATATTTACATAAAAGGAACCCAGCACAAAAGGCTTCAAATACCAAAGCTGCATGTTATTTGCATAAATACAAGATAATCTTCATTTTGGTAAATGAGTTGCATGACAAGAATTGTAAGTCATAGCTCTCCTTTAATTTATTGCCCTACATATCCTTGTGTTCATTGCTCCTTGATGTACATTTACATCATTTTACAGTAATATAATTAAGCTAAATGACTTACTGTCCTTTTATATTATTTATTATGTATTATTATTATTATTATTATTGGTATTGGCCAAACCAATGTCCTTTTTATAAATTGCTGCACGTAGACAGAATTACAGTTTCCTAAGCTAGAACTTCTTTTGTGGACTGCCACCTGGTTTATAGACAGAGATGCTCTTTTTTATTTTTGGCCTGGGAAGTATCATTATTTGCATTTTGTTTCCAAATTTAAAGCACCTACATTTGCAAATTTTGTTTTTCCTAAGAGAGCAGAGCGCCTGCATTGGGTCCACAGGAGACAGACAGTATTGGAGCCTGACTTCCCTCATTCATGCTACCTTTATATCAACATAATTGAACAGATCAGTGGATTCCCGATTCACATCAGCACTAGTAAAAGAATCATGTCCTTGGATTCTATAGGCTTTTGTACCTATCTGCATGTGTTCCTCATTGTTCCAGCAGAGTAAATAGACTTCATGGTTTAGGGTCACTCATGTTTAACATCCTCCCTATTATATCCTTCCTTTCTATACTCATTTCTCATTCACTTTCTTTTTCTCCCTGTCACTCTATTTTTCAATCCACTATCTTGCATGGCTGATACCTAGGAACTAGTAAGGTTCCTTAGGTGTGGCATCTTAGTTAAATTCCATCTTTAAAAACAGATTTAGCTGCTTCTCAGTCTGACTTTCTTTTGTACCCCCACTATGCATGTCACAGCTCGGTGCTCCTTTGAATATTTCACCTTTTGTTTTTATGCTTCCTAAGATTCATAGAGAATCCTAACATGCTTAAAATGTAGTCCTGGTGCCCATCAATTGCATTTTTTGCAGGGTAGAAAGGCTTTCCCCTTTGTCAACTATTTTTTACTTTATTTTTTAAATCCCCAAACTGGGCATGTCTGGCTTGGCTGGTCTGTGCAACAAATGCCAGATTTATTTTAAGTTTTATTTCCAATCTCCAGTTTTCTGAGAACATTCAGATTGGCTGCATGCTTCCTTATTTAAGGTTAGTAGGTCATAAATAAACCAAAGCACTTTCCTTGCTATGAGCAATAGGGTTATAGTGTACATGAAATATCACTCTTAAAAAAGCAGGAACCTAACGTGACTTGACAGAGGTACATGAGGAAGTAGTTCATTGTGTCGAAGTCTGTAAAGGCCATAGGGATTTGGGCTGTTGAGTTGTCTGTTTTAGGAATAGATTAGATATCTTGTCTGATGACCTGTACTTAATTTAAGTGACTGCCTTTGCCAGTCCTTCCAGAGGGCAAGTGTGTGAACTAGAGCATCTCATCTTTCATCTTCAGTCCTTTCCTCTCTTGCTGTCCTGACCTAAATTGAAGATATGGGTGTTGTGCTGCACAAACAAACAATTACTTTACTGCTAGGCAAGCCACATCTCTCAGCCTGTTAATTAAATTTAATTAATTAATTAATTTAATATCCCACCCCTCCTGCCACGGGCAGCTCGGGGCGGCTTACAACATTAATCAGCAATAAAATATAAAACTATAAAAACATATCATTCTCCACCCCACCCCACCCCCCTCGCCATCACCCATCTCCCCTGCCAAATGCCTGATGGAACAGCCAAGTCTTACAACTTTTACAAAAGGAGGGGAGATCCGGGGCCAGCGGACCCCCCGCCGGAAGGGAGTTCCACAGTCATGGTGTGGCCACTGAGAATGCCCTCCCGTGTGGCCCCCCGGAAGACTCAGGGTGCCTCCAGATGACCGCAGGAGTCAATCCAGCACCCGGGGGGTGAGGCGGTCCCACAAATAGGCAGGGCCCAGACCGTTTAGGGCTTTATAGGTTAACACCAACTCTTAATGAGAAGTAAACACGTCTCTTATATAAGATAGAGGCTAAAATGCCAAACTGCATACTGCCAAATGTCGGCCAATAGATTCCAATATTCATTGTTGTTTAAGCTTAACACTGTCCCCAGGATGGGCTGTTTTTCTTTTGCATTTCTGTTTTGGGGAATAGTGTCTCGAGCGTCTTACTCTGTCTTTGTTCCTCCTTTGTCTCACCCCTTGTTCCCCACATCTACATGGGCCTACCCCTGGTGACACCTTGGAGGCTGCAGCTGATGCATAATGCAGTGGCCCGTCTCCTTATGGAAATGGGTTGCTGGGAGCACATTACACCAGTGCTCTGCTCTCTGCACTGGCTGCCTATAGTCTTCCAGGCCCGATTCAAAGTGTTGGTGTTAACCTATAAGCCCTAAACGGCCTGGGCGCCATGTACCTGTGGGACCACCTCACTCCCCAGGACCTGGATCGGCCCTTATGGGAGCACTCTCCTCAAGGTTCTCTGTGTAAATCGGGGGGGAGGGGCACAATGGGTGATTTCAGACATGCCGGGGCCAATTTTCCCCAGCATGGAATCACCCCTCTGATTCCCCGCCAGGGCCACTGTGTAATGGCAAACGTGCAGTTGCACAGCCCCACCCACCCCCCACGCTGCCCCGGCCGCCCGCCCTCCAGGAGCGGGTTGGCGCCACGCCCAATGCAGCAGCAACACCCCACCCCACCGCGCATTGACCATGGCCCGGAATCCTGCTGTGGATTCCAGGCCGTGGTCTGGGGACAGAAGATACGATCACCTTCATCACGGGGGGGAATCTCATTCACCATGCAAATGGGGCCTGTCCCGCTGGGACCACCGTTTGCGTGGTGAATGTGATTTCCCCCCCCATGATTCACGGGGTGAACATCTGGGGGGGGAACTTCCATTGCCCCCAACAGACGTTCCAGGATCACGATCACGCCGTGGGATTCCCCGTGGTTGACAGTGATCTCGTAACGTCTGAAAATACCCAGTGAGGAGGGCGTTCTTGGTGGCAGTGCTGTGGCCATGGAATACCCTCCTAGTGGAGGCCCAGACAGCACTGACCCTCTCTTCTTTTAGGAAGTACTGTAAGACCTGGCTGTTCCGCCAGGCTTTTGGAGCGGGAGATGGAGGGGGGGGGGGACTGGGTTAGAGTGGGGGGGGCTTGTTGGACAGTATTTTTGTTGGACTCCTGGGATGGTTGGTTTTATTTGTTTTATATTGTTTTAAGTGTGATGATATTAATGGGAATTTTTACACATACTTTAAAGTGGTGGTCTTTCAGTCTTCTGGCTTTACAAGTCCACAAGTAAGAACCATTCATTCTTTACACACACACTTCCCTGAGGCAGTTTTTGGATGCATCCTTCACACAAACACTGCCCTGAGGCAGCCTAAAGTAGCCACAGCTGTAGACCTGAGGGGCTGCCATGGAAACCAAGTGACCACAGCTGCCTGGAACAAAGCAGTTTACCAAGAGAACTTTTTACACACAAAAGTTCTGGGAGAAGTTCTATGCAGAAGTTCAAAGAGCCAGATGCTTAAGATCTGGGTGAGTGATTTAGACACACAGAAAGTTCAGGATGTAACAGCAAACATGCAGGAGACATGTGTGTGTAAAAACACCCATTGTTTGTTTTACTGCTGTTTTATTGTGATGTGAGCCATCCCAAGCTGTGTGTCAGGAGGGGTATACATTTTGTATAAAATAAATCACTTTGCCTGGTGGGAAGAATTAAGAAGGAGGAATGACCACTCACCAGGTTGGTAATTCTAAGGTATGATGGCAACTTGGTTATTTATTTTATTTTATTAGAGCCTTGTATGACTATATTGGACCAGGTATAAAGAGGTTGCTTGCTTTGTTATTTGCTTGGCAAAAACACTATACATTGGGAAGCAAATCTTTTGGTTGATTTTAATGGGGACCTTACTTGTATAGGCAGGGATACTGGGATGTTAAACTCTCATCCTTCAAATATTACTTGGTTTTTTGATAATGCCGTCACTATCTTACTGTGCTTATGCCCTGCAAATGGCAATCCATCTATCGGGTTTTTACTACTGTCAATATTGCTTTGGTTAGTGATTAAGTAACAACAAATTGGGCTCAGCTAGGATAGTAGGGGGAAGAAGATGGATGCCCTGTTGTGTGGAATTGCTCTGGAAGAAATATTAAACTTCTCATCCAGAGCATTGGCATTTACCTTAATGAGTAGAATTTAAATTCCTATGTTCCATCATCCTTGTTCCAAATTAGATAATAGAATTTTGTTTCAGGGGTCAAAGTGTCGCCATAAGCCCTGGGAAGGGCAAGGCAATTTTAATAATTTATCATTTATTTGTTTGTATTTTAGTGCATCTAGCTTATGATAGCTATGATACAATTCTTTGTATTATGTTTTACTCACGTATCCATTTTTTAAAAAAATTGTTCTGCATTGAATTTGTTATGACCAATGACCAAACAATAAATAATAATAAAAATATAAAATAAATCTATCCCCATTTAAACATAAATGAAAGATGTTATGTTAGAGCTGGTTGAATATTCAGCATAAAATATCAAATTTGTGATTTCGACTTTCAAATTTCCTATGTCAAATTTTCTGTTTGAAATAAAATTTTGATTCAGCTCAATGCTACGGAGCTTTGGCTCAGCAGGACCTGCTTTCAATAGCCAAGTTAGCTCTTTCACAAACTCACTCTCTTTTTGCCCATAGGAAAAAGCTCCGGGTGTTCAAGAAAGTCAGGAATTTGGAGAAGGGATGTCCTTGTGAGAGAGGGAAGGGGGGAGGAGAGAGAGAGAGAAGAAAAAACATTTTCTTTATAAAACCATACCTGGCTTTTCCCTTATCTAGTAGCATTTTTCTTAAGGAAAAGGAAACAATCAGGAGTTTTTGTTTTGTATTCTAGAATATGCTAGGAGTTGTGCTTTAGTTGGTTTTGTTCACCCTCACTTTGGTGGAGAGACTCAAGTGGCCTGGAACTGCCAGAACTTTTCAGAATGCCTGTTCCCCCTCCCCACTTCAATGGGTAGGGAATGGCCCTCTTTACCCATTCTTCTGCTATGCCAGAGGAAGCAGGGATGGGTGGTAGGAGCTACCATGAGGAGAAGGGAAACTGTTGTTTAAAATTGGGTTTCTAAAGGGGGTGGGAAGGAGCCCTTGTGACCTGAAGGTTCTGCTACCAGAGGAAAGTCGTGGCCCTGGGGTGGGAGGCCAGTTAGACTGGGGAAATGAATAAGCAAGTAACCATCCACCTTCTTGGACTGACACACGGCTTGTTGCTGAATGTTCCTGGGCCAAGAAGGAATTTTTCCCCAGGGTCTGATTGGCCAAGGTAGCTGAGTGGTTTTTTTCACCTTCCCTGCAATACCTTCACTCTCTGGATCAAGGACACATTTAAATCTGGGCTGGTGTTATAGGAGTTAAGTTGTTATTTGTTGCAACACCAGTAGTTCAGTACAATGAGGAATATTCAAGATAGAAAGTGAAATTAAGGCACCTCCATAAGAGGTGATGGAATGGGGTGCTGCCACTGAGGTATCAGTTTCTCTCTCTCTCTCACACACACACACACACACACACACACACCCCTCTTCTTGGGGAGGAAGGTGGATGGCAGCAGAACTGCTTTGTAGGATAATAGCTGTCCTATGTTAGTGTTGGAGACAACGACACACCCCTTTCAGGACCCCATTAAGAGGTCCAGGTGGTTTAGAGTGGACCCCACAATGGTGGGATTGGTCCTAGTGGATCACTTGGTAATGCACTGGACCTGGGTTTGGGATTAGGATTTTCTTTCTCCCCAGACTGTTGTTTTTCTGATAAAGAGTTGTGGCCTTTATTGCCCAATCTTGTATCCTGCACTTGTGTCCTGCCAATGACAAAGGGATAATGAAGGCAGCATCAGGGGAAGGTTTGTTTCAAAGCATTGTAAATGGAGAGGCAAATCCAGGGAAAGATGAGCTAGAAAGGATGGTCCTAGGAAAGACAATACTACCTATTGAAAGGTTTAATTGTAATTCACACTGAGGCTGTCTTTACACAATCCTAATATTGGCATTAACCCTTCAAAATCCAGATTGTAGTTGATCATGTTAATTGTCAGGCTGTCTTAAATCACGTCTGTTTCCTGGTTTTATGCCGGCATTGTTCAACATGATTTTAAAGGATTTATCTAATTTGACACGAAATAATTCCAGAATAGTGATCGTGCGGTATTAAGTTACTCTACCATAGAGAACTGCGTCCCCTCTTCCCAACGTGACTATGGCATTCTGCAGTCTCAGGTGGCAAAATGTCATGTGTAGGGAGCGGAGAAGGCTGTGACAAAATGCTGCCCATGCTGTCTCCTAATCCACTCTGTGACCCTGCAGTAGAGGGAATCCATAACACCCATCTGCTCCAGGGACCCATGATAGCAAGTGACGTAGATACAGCAAGGACATTGGGAGCAGAGGGGTTCACAGCTGCCCAGACAGCACCAAGAAATCAGAGCAGAAGAGGGCTCTGAAATTCAACTGTGCTGTCTATATGGCAGAATCCTGTTCCCTTTGGAACTCCCCTGTTTGTCTCAGCTCTCTACACAAATGCAGAATCCCCTCTGGAAATTTACGTCCTGGTCAATTAATAACAAGACCAATTCACTAGCAGAGGCATTCTCCTCTCAGTCGGAGTTCCCAAAGGCACTAGAATTCAAGCAAGTTGTACCATGGGATTCATGCAGTCCTCCTTGTGACTTTTATATTGGAATAAGTGTTTACACTGCCAATCAGGGATTGTGCTTATTCCAGAGTATTAATGATTGTGCAAAAAAGTTACTCCTGAATGACAACTCTGGAATGACAAATTCAGAATTACAGCTACTTTGGAATAACTCTGCATGTGTAATACCAGTTAGTGTTTGTCCATTTAATGAACCTATAGGTCTTTTTGAGAGGCTAAGCTTTGACATCCTGACAACCATTTATTTGTTCAGTGAGTCTGGTGGTGTTAGAAACCGATACATGTTGTGAGCCCCTCCTTGCTCATCTTCCTTTTTCCCTCCTCTTACGTAGGACATGCTGAGTAATGAGACTATTGCCCCCACCCAAAAAGAGGAGCAGAGTATTTCAGTACTAGCTCAAATCTTATGAAATATGTAAAAATGGCCTTTGAATTGAAGATTCTAATAACTTACTTCTATGGTAAATATTTTGAGTGGTTTACACTTCAGCTTACACCGATTCCTCTAAATAGTTACTACCATCCACTTGAGGCTGGTGTCTCTTGCAAGGAGGGCTGCAGGAGAACGGAGACAGGTGGCAGGGATGCTGCCCACTCCCTGCGTTCACTAGGACCCACCGGGATTCCAGAAGTGTGAGAAGGGGTTATCCCTTGTGGACTTCTTGTTGTTTTGTTTATTTATCCCTTGCCTGATGAACGCCAGCTGAACTGTGCAAGCCCTGGGAACCCGCCCTGTTGCTTCTGGTTGCGGGGCTATTTGATACCAGCCACCTACAGCCATGCCGTAGGTGCGCACTGTTGGGCATCACGCCTAAGGGCTGCATCAACGGGGCTGGGGCCGACTTAGTTTTGTAAGTGCCTCTGTGTTCATAACCCTCTTCCTGTGAAGGGTCAGGATTGCAGGGGTCAAGTTCTCCATCAGCAAGCCCTGTGAAGGGCATGGGGCACTTTTAAACAAGACAAAATTTGCAGCTGATCCTCTAAACAGCCGCCTTTCTTCCTGTTTGTTTAAATGCTCCACGCAGTTTGCAGCCGCGTCTTTCCCGCATCACACCAACCCTGGAATTCTTCCCCCTCACATCCACATCAGCGATCTGCTGTCTTTCAAGGTAGTGAGATGGCAGTCTCACTACCTTGCGAGTGCTCGTTTAAAAGCGCCCTAGGACTGCAGAGGCCAAGCTCTCCTCCAGCAAGCCCCATGAAGGGCTATGACTGTAGGGGTCGAGCGCTTCGCTAACAAGCCCCGTGAAGGGCTAGGACTGCAGGGGTCAAGCTCTTCGCCAGAAAGCCCAGGTAGGGATAGGACCGAGGGTTTGGGGGAAAGACTGAGCAGTGCGGTGATGCCTCTAAGCGATCACTTCCTCAGGCAGTGATGATCTCTCCCCTTCCCAAAGGAAAATAGATAGTTTTTTAAATCTGGGGGTACTGATATCAAACAGATATGATGTACTGGAGGACAGAGAGACGTCTGTTGATTTATTGGGATCTTTAAATATAAATAATCATTGTGTATGCCAAAAATGCTAACACAGATACAGATGACACAAGCTAGGAAGGGGGAAGAGAAGGGGAACAGCTTACGAGACTATATAGATGATCCTGGAAATGGGGAGGGTGAAGGACTGCCAAATCTATTGGACTCTGAAATGTCTACTCTTGCTTCTAACACGAGGGTACAGGCTGGTCAGTGTAACCCCTCGATTGATCTCATGGCCAAACATGTGATGATAAAAGCTGAAACTGTCCAATACCTCTTTGCACAGCTGAATTCCCTTACTCTTCAAGTGGAAATGCTGACTGGAGAGAGTCAACCCATTAACACTGGAGAGAGTCAACCCATTAATACAAAATGGCAGATTTCCCCATTTATCTCTGAAAACTCATGGAATAGCTGAAGATTTTGAGGGCAGTCAACAACAGAAGCCTACACAACTAGATAAGGATGACCAACTAGTTTTTGACCTGATTGATAGTCATGGTTAAAGGACCCCAGCTTATCACCAGAGGGCAAATAATAAACTGGCCTTCAATATCACCCCCACCCCTCAAGGGAATTTACCATTCTGGAATACCTCAATGGAAGATGCTGAACATCTGAGGGTTCTGACTCACCTCCCAATTACTAGCAAGGATATCATGAGTGTAAATGTTACAGGATTTCATAGACAGAGAAGGTGTGTAATTTTATGCTTTGCACAGCATAAACTAGTAATTGTCATAAAAAAGAAGGAGAAATTTCTGACTCACTGTGGTGTTTATCCCGCTTATGTTTATAATAGGAAAATTCAGGGAAATAATTCACAGACGATAGACAGGAATGCACAAAATAAGATCCGTTTTGTTTAGATCCATGTGAGTTATTGGGAATTGGGCCTCTGATGGATATCCCCTTTGAGGTTCCAATGCTGAGCAGAGATCCACATCCAGGCCATGAAGAAGAAATGGAAATTCAAACAGTTCACACTCTGATCAACCAGAGTATCAAATTGTTATTAAAAATAAGGGAGGAAGGTCAGATAGAGCATCAGCATTAGCAAATTCCATTTTTTTTCTGAGTAAACTGTCTATGCTTTATAAGCAAATCTTCGGGCCCCTTGGGAATGGTAGGCCAGATGGCAACTTGCAAGGGATTAAGTAAGATGGGGGGGTGGGAAAGGACAAGGGAGTATTTCAGAATTTGGAATCTGCTAATCGTTGTAGTATAGGCCTCCTAGATATGGACCCCTTAGAGCCGTTAGTTGTTAACCCCCAACAGATAACTTCAACCCTAACTGGCTGTGGGAAAGACACACAAGCTGGCCTGCCCCCTTTAGAGACCCTTTTAGACTCTTCATGTCACACAAGTATGCATGCCCTTGAAACCCTAATGACACAGGCAGGACAATACTCAAAATGCCTACCTCTAGCTGTCACAACTACACCACAAGAGGGAGATAAGAATGGTAGGAATGCTCTATCTGATACTGACTGACCCTTACTAGAGAACTTAGGTGGAAATTTGAAGATTGTGTCTTGGAATATTGCGGGATGGGCAGCCAAACACAATGATCCTGAGTTAATATCATATATTAGGCAATATGATGTGATATTAATTATTAATTTATTTATTATTATTATTATTATTATTATAAGCATTTGTATAGTGCCAGCTATGTACCTGGTGCTTTACAGAACAACAAGATAGACGCAGTCCCTGGCTTACAATCTAATAGACACGGAGGGAGAAGACAAGGAGAAGGGACATAGGGAGAGACAAGGGATCAATAACATTCAAGCAGATGTGAAGTCTCAGTTGCACGTGCTTGGCTTGGTTGCAGTTAGGCAGGAGTCTGCAGAGAGGGCAGACAGTAAATATTTAAGGCAAGTTCTAGCAGGCATTGGGAAAGGTGGTGAGGAAGAGGTGGGTTTTGAGGAGGGATTTGAAGGTGCGGAGGGAGGGGGCCAAGGCAGATGTGGGGAGGGAGGGAGTTCCAGGCATGGGGGGCAGCAAGGGAGAAGGGAAGAAGGCGGTGAGGGGAGCAGGCAGATGAGGCAGAGTGAGGGAGGGGGCAGAGGAGGACTGAAGAGTGCGTACAGGAGTGTATAAGGGGACTAGGTAAATCAGGTTGGGCACAAGCTGTACAAATTAACACTGGACTTGTCATTGAGGATACTAAATGGCAATAGTACTGGTGATAGTAGAGGGAATCTGACATACACTGGCACGGGGGGGGTAGTGTTCTAGATTACATTTTGTTATCTACAAATCTGGAGGAGTATTTGCTTTTTTTCCAGGTCGGGGATCAAGTGTTAAGTGATAATTTTCCCTTACAGATCACTCTACAAAATGATAACTACCCCATTAAACTGCCCTCCAGTGCAAGTGTGAGTATGGTCAACAGGAAAGAAATAGGCTGACGTACAGTTCGTTGGTCACATGATGGAGAGACTGCGGTTGCTGCCTTCCTCATGCAACCTAACATTTGTGCACTATGTATTCAAGTGACGGAAACCAAAGATGGGCTTAGAGATGTAGGTTGTTATTAAACTGGCTGCAAGTATGGATAGCAGAGGAAGGTATCCTTGCAGAAGAACAGCAATAGATCCACCATCGGACAAGCTTTTGTCCTAAATCATATAACCAATAAATATAAATATTGCAATTGTAAAGTAAAGTCTATGCGGCGTTTATTGATTTGTCTGCAGCTTTTGACCCAATTTGTAGAACTAAGCTCTGGATGTAGCTCTCTAGATTACAAATAGATATGTGTTTATTGCTACTGATCAAAGCCATGTATTCAAACATAGCACTGATGGTGAGAGCATATCCAAACGGGGCTCTCTCAAATCTGGTCCAGACGCATCGAGGAGTACGGCAGGGATGCCTCCTGGCGCCTGTTTTATTTAACATCTATGTTAATTCTCTTGTAACTGGGCTTAGAGATGTTGGGAGATATCATCCACCACAAATTGGTACTAAGCAAGTTTTCATGCTTTTGTATGCGGATGACACAGTTTTGGTCTCACTCAGCAAACTGGGGCTTGATAGGTTATTGGGAGATTTTGGGGAAAGCTGTAAAGAAAAGAATCTCAATATAAACTATGACAAAACTAAAATTGTGGTTTTTGCCAAATGATTTATTAGATATTCTTGGACATTGCAGGGACACATACTGGAGCAGGTTTGTATGTATAAATATCTAGGTATCATCTTTGCCTACAATGGGTCCTGGCTACCACATATTTTGGCAATAAAACAGAAAGCAAAGATGGAATCTCTAGCTATTCAGTGCTTTTTCTTTTCTCATGGTCAAAGATGTATTAGGGCTGCTCAGAAAGTTTTGGAGGCCAAGCTTATAGCCAGAATGCTCTACGGTGTCCAGATCTGGGGGTACGACCACCATATAGTGGCGCTCCTTGAACCAATAATCAATGGCCTTTGGAGACGTATTTTGGCAATTCCCCCCACCTCTACTAGTTCTGCTATTATAAATCTGGAATTGGGTAGGCAATCTCTGGCTGCATTAATAGAACTAAGAACCTTGACATTCTGGGCTAAAATAACAAATATTCCTGATACTTCCCTCCTGGGGCTCACCATGAGGGAAAAATCGCAGGATAATGAACGTGGCATGGATGTCTGGTGGTCTGCATCAACAGCTAGTCTTTTATCGCTAGGCTTTTCAGAAGCCTTTTTCCAGGGGAAAGCTAGTGGACCTATCATTAGACTTATTAGGCAACGGGTGTTTGATGTTGACAGGCAAGGTCAGAGGGCTATGGCTTCAAGATCCCTTATTTCCCCTTTTTATAAATACATGATTCCAGCAAAGGGTGGTGCCCCATATATCCACAATCTAACAGATCCCATACTTAGGAAGGCCTTTACCAGCTTAAGACTACAAACCATGCGTACCTCTGTGTTGCTGGGAAGGTATAGTGGAATTAAGTTTGAGGACCAGATTTGTCTTTGTGGAACAGAGGTGGAAGACCTAAGGCACTATGTTTTGAAATGTTCTTTATATGTCAGTTGTCAGAAACAAGTTGCTACTGGATGGGATTCCTCTCGACCTAAAATCCAGCAATTAAAGTACCTGTTAGGAGATGCTGACCCTCAAAGATCTAAGCTGGTCACAATTTATGCTTCTAGAATAGACAAAATTCGTATTATACATGAGCACAAGTCCCAGCCTGATATTACATCCAAGGTTATCATGTGGTCTGAGGAGGAGGGACATATATAGTTGATCCATGACCAAATGAAGCTGATAAACCTGAATTAATTATCAAACGACTCTGTGATGTAATATTATGGGATCCCCATTATATGAATATATCTGTCATTTCAGATAGATACATTTTATAATATTTTATAATTTTATTTTTTATATGAATTTGTTGTGGATTGAACCTGTTGTGGTTGATGTTGTTATAGCCATCTGGCTTACAATAAACATTATTATTATTATTATTATTTCACTTGAGGCTAGGAGAGACACTACAGTGAAAAATCTTGTCGATAAACACACTAACCTGCTAGAGTCCACAGTACTCTGCTTATCGCCCAGCTACCTCTTGAGTATAGTTATTGCAGGGACTCCTGTTCACTGTGTTTTCTCCATTGCTGCCAATGAGAAAAACACAGTGAACTCAACTCCCTAATTATTGGCTACTTTCAGTAATCAAATCTCCTGCTTTTCCCTCTTCTATGGCCTGTCCATAAACAGCAGCTATACACTTGGGGATAGGAAGCAATATAACACATGGATAAATTCTATTAGCTATTTATTAAAACATGACACTTAAGGCCAGGTCTTCAAGTGGTATAAAATGACCTCAATGAAGTTATAACAATTTACACCAGCTGAGAACCTGGCCCTTATCTGCAGAGAGAATGACACATACTTACTGGTTTTTTTCTTCTTTTTTAATTAGCTTTACCTTTTCTTCTGTTTGCATTTCACAGTTTTTATATTTTGTAAAGCTTCTCAAATGTCACAGCTTGGTCATATTGTATTGTGGTTTGGCCTGAAACAAATTAAAATGAAAGGAATTCCATTAAATATTGTTGCTATGCATTTACACCTGAAAGGAATTACAATCTTGTTGGCCATTGTCAACAGAAGCTTAATTTTATTGCTTGGTTGTCTCCAGCCAGTACAATTTTTGCTGCAAGTATTTTATTGAAATTAAAATCAGGGTTCTCTGTTGCAAACTAATAGGTATGGATGATAGCAAGAGAAAGGACTTGATCACAGAACCATAAAGCATTTGATTTTGCTGTTCTTGGCAACAACAACAACAAAAAGGTAATATTTCACATTTTTATCTGAAGTTGTTGCAGCTTTCTTTAATTTGAATCCAAGTGTGGTGTGCATGAGGAATTCATGATTTATTCCCAAATATCGCATCCTAATCTACAGGAATAAGTGGCTGATGTATGGCTGGTGTTATGCAGGAGATCACATTAGACACTCATGGTTTTCCCTTATGTCCTGAAAGAAATCCATGAAAAACATTTTAACATCCATAGGTGAATGCTGTTATAGGGAATACATCACCCAGAACTGAAATACACCCACCTCTGGGGAGAAGAGAGCAGCTGATTTAAGACTGCAGAACAATGCTACATGTGCACCAGAAACAGAAAGAGAAGACTGTTGTACTTGATGTTAAATAGAATGACTTTTGTATGGGGCTGTCCATAGAATTTGTGTGGCCCAGGGCAAAAATAAAAGTTGGGGCCCCCATGGTTCCATCCTCCATAGCTTCACCTCTTTAACAATTGGCAGTTTGATGTTTGCTTATATAAACAAAGTATCATACGTTTTCACACGCATGTACACACACAGGCTTTCCTGCACACATGCATGCACGCACACTCCCCTCTAGCAGGGGGAGTTGAGGATCAGTGATTTACTGAAGAGGAGAATGCTCCATGGGAAGATGCCATCCAGGAGCTGAGAGCTACAGGCAGAAATAGCCTGTCCAGAAGCCTCAGGAACGTTGGACTGGCCTCCCTGTGGGATCATCGCTGAACTGTGGGCCATGGCCTGAGCTCTACTGGCCCTTCTTAAGGGCAACCCTGTTCCTTGCAGCTCAAGGAGCTGTTTTTTTCCCCCATTTTCCATAGTAATAAAGCACTACAGTGACCAAAGATGAAGGAAGGGAAGCAATGTAGTAGGCCAGAGTAAATCCTGGTGTAACTACATTGCTCTTTAAACTAAATTATAAATGTCCAAGTTGAAGAAACACCAAAACTACTTTGAAGTGAGAGCAGTTGCAGAACAGCTAAGAAACTGCTTGACGTGTTTACACATATGCAATTGTTGAATATGTTCCTAATTTTCTACAGTTCAGGATCCTGAACTGATTCAAGATAATGCTGATGACTACTGCCTGTTTTGGGGTGCCTCTACATGAGCTGCAGTGGGCTTGATCCTCGTGCCCCCGTGGCAGGCAATCGCTGCTGCCACATTTTGCAGTCAGCATGCGGAACAGGACAGACGGTTTCCCTCTCCCTCCCCCACAGGGCAGCTGGGCGGATGAGTCACTGTCAGACATCCTGCCATGCCCCATGGCACACTGAAGTGCGGGCCACATGAGCGTGTGCCTGACCCTGTCCCACCCCCTTCCCTGGCCTGCCAGCTATCCCACCCCTGGCTGTGATGTGGCTGTACAAGATTGGAGCAAGCACCCACCACTCAAAGCCCCACAGCGAATGTCTGCCATATGATGAGGCAGCGGGGGACCAAGCACATGAGTGGCAGTGTGCTACTGTGTCCGGGGTGGCAGTATCCCACTTTGAATAAGGTTGCTACGCATTGCGCCCCTGGCTTTTTTCTGAGGATGCAGTATGTAGCAGCCAGCTGCCTGCCTGCCTGCCACGCCACATGGTGGAGTGAATATCTGGTGGCTGCTGGGCACATGATGCACTGCATCACGTGGTAAGGCTGCCCCTAGTGGGGTAAGGCTGCCCACGGTGCAGTTAAGTGCATTGTGTGGCTGTATCCTTTGAGTCAACTTGCTCTCTGAAAATTGACCGTGCTGTTAAAATTAAACCCATCAGTTAATGTTACATGTCTGCAATACAATCTTTCTGAGAGATGAGATGCTGATTAGCCATGCTAATTTAGGAGCAGCATAAATGGTGAGGGGTGATATCGCTTATCTCCTTTAGCAAATATGTGATTTCAGTTGGAGAAATTATTCATAGAACTGAGCTTCTGATGCATTGGTTTCTTATTTAGCTATGGTTTTTAATTTTCACACATTTGCTTTAAACATTCATAGTGAGAAAGTCCCTGCATGCATAGTATTTAAATATGAGATTCCCAAGCCTCATAGATTGTGTCTAGACTTACAGACATGTTAAACACAATAATTACTGCTGCCAACATTGTGTTGGTGTAGCATATAGGTAATAATTGAATTCTACCTTCTTCACCACACAGTTAGTTGATAATATTTATAGCAGTAGCTCTCTTGAAATAATAGGAACTGCATGCATGAGTATGTATGTCTTTGGGTCTATAGCTGGTGTTTTTATTTTGTTAAACCCAGATAGTGATGATAATGGGGGATTTAAATGACTGCTTGTAGTTTCTCAGCCCTTTTGGACTACAATTCTCCATTTGCTTTGCTACTGGAATACATTCCTATTTTTGGAAGATATGCACATATTTCAGCGTCCATAAATCATATACAAGCATCTGTTCTTTAGATCACTAGTAGTATGGCAACTGCTTTTCCCATCTGTATCTGTGAAGCAAATGTTCACATACCAACTTCACGTTCAGACTCTAATGTATTAGCATATATCTCAGCAATCTTAAGTTTCTAGGCAAGGAAAGTCAAAACAGTGGTAATTGGAACCAGACTCTGGCACAGAGTTGTGTGACCCAAACCCAAGAAATGATTAGTTGAGGGTATACTATAGAAGATAGTGTGAGGATAAGAGTCAACATGATGTACTCAGGTTAAACACAAAGGGTTTTTTAGATGGGTTGCCCACCTCTGGAGCTGCTCCAGGGGTGCACTCCCATGGTTTCCTGTTCCCAGCCTCCAGTGAGAGAGAGCCTACAACCTTCCTAGGCAACGTGTTTCATTGCCAAACAGCTCTTACTGTTAAGACATTTTCCCTGATCATTATCTAAAATCTAAAAAAGGATTACAGCACAGAACTGGGCATGGTATTAAATATATGACGAGGACAAATATGAGAGTTAATAAAGGCTTTTAGGAATTTGTTACTCCATTTGAGTAGATACTGCTGTGCTGTTCTAGTTTGGTATCACCTTGGTTCACAGAAAAAGACAGGACGACGAGAGACGGGTGGAAAGAACTTTCACAACAAATATTCCTTGCCATACACCTCAGTTTTCAGCACCATTTCTCATGCTGTTGCTGCTCCTGCTCTAAAATGAAGATTAATCAGTTTCTGGAATTTATGTGCTACCTAAAGCTTAGACTTCCAAAGTGATTTAAACATGTGCCTGACACATAACACATTAATCAGTTTCTGTTTTCTTGCCTATTGCACATATCCATCTCTCTTCCATGCAAAATTGAATGCCATCCCATAGATGTCTATGAATTTCTTATAGATGGAAAAATGAGGAAAACATCTTATTTACGGTTAACTTTTCTTTCTTTTTTTAAAGGACTGCATTTAGGTTGGGCAGACAGTCAGAAACTTGTGACTGCAGTCATGGGAATTATTCAGTGTTTCATCTGCCATTCTCACCAATGTGACTTGAAGATAGCCATCACCTTACATTATTGGCTCAACAGTTGGTATGGTCACAAGAAATCACTGTAAACCCAAGCACTTATTCCCTCCAGTGTCTTGATCTACCTGGGAATTGCAACAATTACTTACCTACAGCAATTAGAGGATGGTTCATTCATTTACCTCCATAAAATCCTTACATTCTTTTGTTTATTAAGCAATGTAGCCTTTCCTGAGGGGGGGGGGATAGTTCTTTAAGGGAAGGCAAAAAAGAAGAAGAAAAAGCAATAACCACTTTCTCTCTCTGATTTTGAATCACTTATTATGTTATTTTCTAAACTTTGCGTTTTCTTTCCCCCTTATCTCCTACTTTCCTGTCCTGTGCACAGTGATCCTGACTATCCTTTCAGGAACACTTTGTGGTCCAACGACCACTTTCAACTCTGTCTATTGAAAGCACTAAATTGGACTCCAAACGTTTTCATTCTCCTTCAATAGAAAGTGAGAGTTGAAAGTGGTCGTTGGACCACAAACCTCTGCTGAAAGTGGAGCTGTGCTCTTTGGTGAGAAGAGGGGGTGGGACAAGCTAGAGGTTAGCTTTTGTTTTGTCTTCAGCCCTGATGGCTGCCTCATGCCAGCCTGCCCCGACCTCTTGTTCTTTGCCCTTTTGTCGCTTTCTCTGCTCTCCTGAAATCCTAAGAAACTGAATGTAGGTCCTTAAATCAGCTCCCAAGTCTTGCTCCTAAATGAGACTTTGGTTTTAATGCTGTTCAGCTGCTTCTTCATGAGAGCAGCTGCATCCATATTCCTGTCCAGCTTGGCTGTTGAAGCAGAGAAGGGGAAATACAAGGTTACATTTAAAGAGAGAACTCAGTTCAAGGTTATCTGGAAGGTGATTTAAGGAATCAAAATCAGCTTCCTAGGCCTGCCACAGGAGGGAGGAGTAATGAAACAGAAAAAAATGATACCTGCGTATTTTCCTACTTTTAAAAATTGGGGGACATTATTTGTTCCAATCCACAGAGCCTGGAAATGACTTCATTCCCTATATCCTTTACCTATTCCTCTTGGGTACACGTGTACCCCAGAGTGAAAAACGCATGTAAAATACACTAATTAGTGGCTCTACAAGTTTGAATAATTAGGACATTGTCACTGGCACCTCTGTGCACAACACAAGGTATTTTCAGACGCTCCGGGCCTCCGTTTTGACACGGTGAACTACCCGTCGTGGCGGAGAGCCCATAACGTCTGAAGGGGGTCACGCCAGATGTTCACCACAGTGAACACTCAGCGGGAATCCCTTGAACTACGGTTCTGGAGGTGAGGCCGGCCTCAACCCCGGAACCGTGGTTACTCTGATCACGGCTGGGAATCGGCGGCTGGTAACGTGACGTCTGTTACCGCCGCCGCTTCCCAGTCGTGGTCCCAGCCACGGTCCAGGATCAGGCGCAATGGCCAGATTGGCCACTGTGCCCACCCGTCTCTGGGAGGGTGGGCGGCCAGGGGAGCGTGGGGGGGCGGGGCCGTGAGGCTGCACGTTGCGCCCCCCAGCCCCACCCCCTCCCTGATTCCCAAGCGGAATCAGGCCGGCACTTCTGTTGCCTGGCCAGCCTGATTCCACTCGGGGGTGTAGACGTGACCATGGGCCGTGTCAAAATGGAGGCCCGTCACGTCTGAAAATACCCATACTCAAATTTCAGCCAGATACCTCATACTCTCTTCTGTCTATTTCCCAAAAAGTGCCAGGGCACAAATGTACCCCAGCCAATGCAGTTAAATTGGGGTACATTTGTACCCCAGCTCAAAATCACCCAAACGGAACACTTTTCAAGGCCAGTTCACACTGAGAGTGGACCTGGAAGTCAAAGCCACTCCTCACTGGAAGATGAAATTAAATTAGCCCCTTCAATGCTGCTTGCACTTCCTTGCACTGTCAGGACACTTCTCTATGGTCCTTTTGCAGAAGGACGCTCTAATGGTGACCAACTGGCAGTTACATTTGCTAATACATGTTGCAGGGAACCCATCGAGCACACCTGCAGCCCCGCAACATGTATAAAAAATGTAACTTACCGTTGATCACTGTTAGAGCATCCTTCTGAAAATGGCCCTTGTCTGGCACTGTGGACTGCAGAAAAAAATGAAATTGAACACCTCTGAATTTGTCCCCAACAGATTATCAGATGAATTACAATTGAACATCTCTCAAGGTGCAGCAGAATAATAGAAAAATTTTAACTGAGCACCCTTCTATTATTGGTTATGCATTTGTGGTTCAAATATTCCCCATAAAAGAGATTCTCTCATGTGTCTCTCTGTGTGTAGGGTATTGACTGTGAGGACAAAGTGATAAAAAGTAAATCTTTTGGCCACATTTTTGTGCCACAGGCGAAAAACTGCTTGGGGTACAAATGTACCCCATGAGACGTTAATGTGTGATTTTTTTGATGAGAAAAGGCAAGGGATATAGAAACCAGCTTTCAACCTTTGTGAATATGACCCAGGTGCTAAAAAGCCCTTTCTGAAATGTGTTGGACTAAAAGCATAAGTCAGCTAGATTCATAAATATTACTTGGCTGTATCTATAATGGGTTCCTGCAGCAGACCTGCTTTATTTTAAAGCTCTTTCCCTAACCCTGCTGATTTATTGCATCTTTTTTTCCAGGAGTATACTGTAAACAGAAAACTCAATCTAAACACTTGCAAGCACACAGGAGGATTATTAGTTTCACTTGAGCAACTAATTAGCCACAAGCAGCTAACCACTGCTGTTTAGGACAAAAGATACTACCCGAGTGCTTTAATCTGGGCTGTGGAAAATGACCTAAGGCACCTAGGGAGGGGGCAGAGATGACAAATTACTTGCCTGCTGTCTTTTAATATAGCATTTTTGTTTAATTAAAGCAAATAAGTACCGGGCATAATGTCTAGAGGATAGATTACAAGATGGAAACTCCCAAGTGCTGAGTTCTATTCCATCATTTGTCACTAGCTCAATGGATGATACTGAGTTAAACGCATATGATGGCGACACACTAATATCATGACCTGCCCCAGGGTGGAAAATTCTGGGCAACACAGTCCGGGTGAGGTCGGGACACCAGACACATGTGACCATGGCTGGGGAGCACAACAAATGTGTGAGAGGACAGTCTGACAGGCAGGCAGCCATTGACAGTCAGCCATGGTGGCCTCGACCTGAGCCAGGTCATGGAGGGCCACAACAAACGTGATAGCCCATTGTGGTCTGGTCAGGCAGGCCCTATCCCAGGCTGTGATCTCAGAGGTTTTACGAGGTCATAGCCCAGGCTCACCGCCAACACAGCCCAGGGCAATCCCAGGTCAACATCCGGCAGTGCCACAATAGAGGTTCCTCTGGACCACAGGCCACACCAGGCCACCGTCACCTCTGTTTTTACTTACTGAAAAAGTGAGTTTCCATAATCTGCCTCAGTATCCCCACCTGTACAATGGGAATAATGACACTTGCATCATTTTGTAAAGCCCTTTTGAGGTCTATAGCTGTAAGAGCAGACAGCAATCTTATTTTTAAAAATAATATCACCAATTTATGCAATGTAAAATGATTGTATCTGTAAGAAATAGGAGTCTGGAGAAGGAAAAATACAGAAGAAAGGGTTGTTGCTTTTCTGAAACACTGAAGCCAAAATTGTAGAGGGAGTTAAGGTAGCTTCAGAGATTAATAGCTTTCTAGCACACTTGCAAATTTATCAAGGACGCACTTTTGAGATATCTGGAGAAAAAAATATATACAGCAGTGTTATCAGTATTTTTCTTCTTTGAAATTCTGGGTGTCAGTGTATTTTTTTTTAAAAAAAAGTGTGAGTGAAAAGAAGAGAATTTTCAACAGTGTAAATGGATCACACATTTTTCCTGGTATCCTTTGCTGTCTCCTTGCCTTTCTTTACCTACTTAACAAGGTAGTGATGGGGCGGGGAGAGGGAATTCATTCATTAATATCAAAAGTGTTGAGATCCTGGCATCATGGAAACGTAAAGTATTATTATTTATAATGATGGGTATAGGTGACATAACACACTTCAATTGTCAGCAATGAGGAAAAGGGAAGATACAACTCTATTTCATTCTTTCCTTCCTTCCTCTTCATTCATCTATACCTGTTCTTATTCCCTCCCTTGTAATGGTTTTCTCGGTCTTCTACTCCTGCTACTTTCAATGTAAGGTGAGGTTTCACAGGTTTTAGTTGGCCACATGTAACAGAGCTATTCGGACCAATTAGTGGCAAGACCAAAGCTGACACCTGATCATCCTGTCAGTAGACTACGCTGCCAATGATGTAATTGGGCCTCTTGTGTTTTGATTGCATCAGAAGGAATCCTTTCTAGTTACATGAGATTACCTGAACAGCTTGTCTGAAAGCTACTCAACCTATTCAGACACCATAAGCTCTAGCAGTTTTCAAAGTTCTGGCTGTGATACAACTCTTTCACAACAATGAGCAATGCAAGCAATTCCAGTGTAACCTAGTGGATAAGATGATGGGCTTGAAATTGGGAGACTGGGATTCAACTCCCATCTTCAGGTGAAAATAAACATTAGCACACAATAGTCTGCAGTTCACCTGTCTTTCTGTTAGTTGGCCGCCAGAGGTTTGCCCATTTCTGCCACAGAGCGGGTGGCTGGCTGCTACCTGATGTGTCGGACAGAGAAAGGAGGTGGACACATCACGGGCTAATGTGTGATCTCCTGTCGGTTAGGTCCTGTGCAGTCCTGCAAAGTGGTGAGGTCTGCAAGCACCATAGAGTTGCAGGTGACCATGTCCCTCACACTCCCTGCTTGTTTATTCTGTTTTGTAACTCAACCCATGGAGTGGGGACAGTGAGATGGCTGTCCACCCATCTGGATAAATCATGGGTGGAGGTGGGGAGGGATTTGCATGTTTGTTCTGCTCTACATGCTGGCCCAATGAGTGGCAGCTGTGGTGCCACTCCACAGGTTGGGCAAGGGATTTGACTGGCCACTGGCTTGTTTTTCACCCTTAGTCATGAACTCACTGGGTGGCCCTGGGCAAGTCACTATCTCTCAGCCTTGGTTCCCCATCTGTAAAATGAAAACAACCCTACCTAATAGAGTTGTTATGAGGGCGAACTATAGGATGATTGTTTATTCATCGGATCATTTGATATTTATCCCCATTTGTAAAGGTTGGATGGATGTAGATAAGGGCTGTAAAGCACTTTGAACACCAAAAGTGTTATGTAAATGATCAATAATACTGTAATACCCATGATCTTATCCTTTCCACCCCGGGTTCCCAAATTTTTAGACCCAATTTGAGACTTCAGTATAATGCCATGACCCCAGACAGCCACAAAGACATGAAAACTATATTGCATATCAATCTGATCTGCAGATGGTATGGTCCCACTTGGGATCATAAGCCATAGATTGGAAATCTCTGTTCTATTGTAAGATTTTTTTCAAGGGCAGGTTTTGCACATGATTATCAACAGATACAACCTCATATAGAAGAGACATGTGGTACCAATATGACAGAGCTGGCTGGGATGAAGAACTTCCTGTGAAAAGATGGCATTAGTACTGCTGTCACCTGTCCATCCAAACTCTTCTTAGCATCTCTGTCTTAGAGAAATGGAGCAAATTGCTTTTAACTGGGCATGCTGCCACTGTAACAGATGGTTCCAAGTGTAGGCAGCCAAGAGACTGTCTGTGTTGTAGGCAGCACTGAGATGGGGGTTTCTTAATACAAGGATTGGTAAGAAAATGAAGAGAGAGAGATTTTTTCCGTTGAACTTTTTCTAGCCAGTTCTGCTACCCGTGTATTTAATCCTGAGACTATACCTCAAAGGGGATTTTTTAAAAAGTGCCTGAGTGATTTAGGACAAGGTTTGGGCTAATTTGGTTCAGTGAGTTGTAAAAGTAGCCATCTGTAGATTTGGATCTGGTCCCATGTTCACATTTTGTATACTCCACCCCTTCCACACTTGCTGTGTTGGGGCTGCTCTGATTTGTGCACATTTCTAGCTATACAATCGGGGCTACTGTTACTTCATAAAAAATACTGCCTGGCAATCACCTGAACATCAGTTGTCTTTGGAATATAGAGACCTGTGCTACTGTGCACTTACCAGAGGTAGATATCATTTGAATTTGAGCATAGTTCCATGCAGCAAGCACCCAAACTAAAGAAAGCTAATTACTTGAGGGAGGGTAAACAATGCTCAATATAAGTCAGTGGGACTTCAGAGGTTATGAAAGGGGCAATAACTCTCCTCCATGTGTGCCTATTAATATGACATTAAGGACCCTATTTAATCTTCCACCTGGCTTCTACCTCTCTACCAAATTTGGCTGAAATTGATTTGTGGAAACAAAAGGTAATGGGGAGGGGAGTAGAGAGAAAATGAATATTAACGGAAAATACTAAGTCCAACAAATTTGCCACTTTTTATTCTGATCTGATGAAGTGGATATTTCAATCCCACTTCATCTGCTTTGGATATTTAGGTTTGGTTATTTTGGGTTGGACATTTCTGTATTTCAGTTACTTTGTTTTGGTGCTTTTTGAACATGCACAATAGCCAAAATGAAGCAACTGAAATGAACGAAATACCAAAATCAATGAAGTATCTGAACTGAAATAAATGAATGTGTCGATATGCAAATATTCATTTTTGTGTGTGGATATCCTTCAGACATTCAGATAGCTGTCTGAAAATGCAAATTTAGTTATATTTATATCAATACTTGCTACCCCGTCCCATCCTGCCTACGGCAGCTCAGGGCAGCTTATAAATTTAAAATGGAATAAAATAATATCTTAAAATACAAAATGTATTTGTTTCAGCTCTAGTTAAGATCATATGTACAGACAGTGCTGGCCCACTCCAATGGCCCGTGGATCCTGTTGCCACCCACCCACACAAGAACCTCGTGCATCTCAATTGCCAGCACACTGTGCCGTGCAGAAACTGTGTGTATGCACACACGGGCGGAGATATTCGTAGGATCCATAGGCCATCAGATTAGCCCCACTGTGAACAGACAAGTCTTCTTCCATCAGAAACCAATATAAAAATCCTTTAATTTCTAGGGAACAGTGTGAACAGTGACTTGTCGCTTACTACGATACATCCGTACATGTTTACATTTATTGTAATTTTACCCCTCTCCTCCCTATCATGCACCCCCAGCTAGAACATGCAATCCAGATGTTGGCATTGGTTTGGGGACAGGTGTATAAGCATAGTCCAACTTCCTCCTATAGCTGCTCTGTGAATCAGTACTTGAAAAGAATGGCCACAGAGACAGTACTTCGGCATTTTAATTGATCACAGAAATACAAAGGAAAACACTTGTAAAGGTTGAGGGGGGAAATGATACTGGCCAAAGGTGAAACACTGGCCCTTTTTACACAAGACGGGCCCACTCATGCCCACGCAGATCCTCTGTGTGGCCATGAGTGGGTGCTACCTCTGTGACCGCCACAGCAGGTGGATGGGGGTGTGTGTACGCTCCTGCGGTACATCCCTCTCCATTCACCTTTAGCCATAGCCCACCCATGGAGCAATTGGCCAGAACGGCGATCGCTCCATGCATGGAGGTGGGTGGAGATGGGTGTATGTCTGCCACGCCACCCACTGCCTGCACCGCCCACCCCCCTCACCACAGTCCATTTAAAAAAGACCACTGATGTGGCTTTTAATTGTAAACTGCTATATATCACAATACAGTTTTCAAAATAAAAGATGTTAGATTACATAATTGAACAGTGGTGTCCAGTTTTGCACCTAGAAACTTCAAGTGCAGGTAATTGGGAATGTAGTCTTTCCAAAACTGCATGCTAAATTGCATATATGGTCTCTAATCAGGGCTGCGTAAACAGGACAGAGGCAAAGCTTCTTTTCACTCTTCAGCTGAGTTGAGTGAAGTTGACTGAGTAGAGTGATGCTTGTTTATGAAGGCAGGGATCCTAGTGTTTCCTGGAGGAAAATAATTTATTTCTGTACCTTCCTTGCCATATTAAAATGGAATAGCATGCAGGGCTATAAACCATATCTTTTTCCTACTCAAAAACCCCTCCTTAACAAAATGCATTAAATTTCAAAACCCAACATGTTTACTACCAAACAAAACCCTGCAATGCACACAACATTTTTTTCTCCCCTGGAGAATTACAGACAGAATTAACCAAACATATTAGATAGTAGTCACTTGGTTTAATGTACAACTGGAAGTTGCTCAGGAGAACCTTAGAGAAGCGTCTGTATTGGTCAGAACTGATACCCCCAGTATTTCTAGATTTCTAGTTTATCTTATAACACGTTCCAACAGAGAGTGTTAAACCCAAGTAATGACTTTGAAATCAAAGAAACAACATCACTTCGGTACCAAACAGAAGTACTTACTTTGCGATCTCCTCCAAAAGGTCATGATAATGTCACCCTTCTCTTTTTTACTACTCTTTTTACTATTAGCTAGTTAATGCAGTGTAAAAAGTGGAGTATGTACTCATTTTAAAGGAGTACATACTTCTCTTCCTACTCCTGAATAACTTTAGTTTAGAGCTGTTGATGCATGAACGATTCAGAATTTAGAGTAATTTAAGGGTTAACTACATCAAAGTAGCTTAAAATGGAGATTTTTGGGTCAGTACATTTCTATGTGAAGTTTTGTAAACGAGACTTGGTGCAGGATCAGTTCTATCTCTGACACTATTAATTCTGAACAAATGCACATTTACTGGAAAAATTGGATGGTGCTGGGTGGCTTTTTATTGGTCAGAATAAAAGTCTGTAGAGGAAAACGCATGCTCTAGGAAGATCTGTGTTAATCTGTATCTTTCAATGTAGGATTCAGAAAGTGTGTGTTTGTCGTGTTGGTCCCAAAAATAGGTCACAGAGACAAAGTCGTGTAGAGATATCTTTTATTGGGCCAACTTACGTTGATGGAGGTTTTCAAGCTTTCAGACCTCACAGGATCCTTCATCAGGCAAGTCAGAAATCCAAGCTGTACACTGAGCAAAGCGAGGCATGGGGCTTATATGCAGAGGCTGGGGAGCATTACATCATGGGAGGATAAGGACAGAGAGGGTGGGGGAAGAAATATGCATTTGTTAGGGAGTAGGTGTGGTATAATGGGGCAAGTCATTGAGAGGGTGCCTGGAAAAGGGAGTGGAAGGGAGTAAGGTGCCTGTGATTGTGAGATGATAGTGTAGAGGATGTGGGGTGGGGCAAATCCAATTAGCAGGCGTGTGTGAGTAAGGTCCGAAAGCTTGCAAACCTCCACCAACCTAAGTTGGTCTAATAAAAGATATCTCTACACTACTTTGTCTCTACAATGTAGGATTCCAAATACAAAATTAAACAAGGGAAAGGAGGAAATAAATGGCCATAATGTTTGGATCAGGCTTTCTTCTGACCTAGTATCAGTGTTTCCCAACCTTTTTGCCTGTGTGACCCCATTCTGAGATGTAAATATATTCCTGTGACCTCAGACTGCAACAAAGACAATGCAAAGTATTTCAGATGTTTTTCAGATTGCAACCCCATGCCCAGATTATGTGAAAATGGGGTCCTTACCCACTGGTTGGAAATCTCTGCCTAAAATGCTCACTGTGTAGTAGATATTCGTCTGAAAGATGTAGGATGTTTTCACATGAGACATTACTCTGAATGCACACCCATTAGCCCCACATCTGACCACTTATCTGAAGGTGGCACAGCCAGATGCATGCTCTCATGAGCCACGAAGCATCCACTCTCCATCACTCACAGCATCATGCCGGAAAACATCGAGTGTGCCTTACTGGACAAGCTCAATAGCTCCATGGTAATGGGCGGCCACATGGCCTCTGCCTTCTTTGAATGGCTGCAGCCAACCACATCAGCAGACAGGTCTGCCAGTACCATAGAGCAGTGGTTTTCAACCTTTTTTCCTTTGTAGACTCCTAAACAATTTCAAATGGAGGTGCGGACCCTTTTGGAAATCTATTGTGTGTATTGTTTGGGCTTGTCACTTTCAGCTATTAAGCAATGTTGGGGGGAAGCACTAGCAGCTTTTGTAACTGAAAAGCGCCAGCTGGGAGTGCTGGTGAGCCCGAGCTCAGGAGCGTTCCTGGCCAGGCATTGTCATTTTCAAAGAATGACGGGCACTGCCTCCCTCCCCACCCCCAGTGCCTATAAACTGATAGGCCGTTGAAAGTGACTGACAATCCTTTGCTGGGAGCGCTCCTGAGCTCGTGCTTCCCAGTGCTCTATCAGCTGAGGTGGTGTGAAGGGGAAGCAGCCTTTGAAACTGCCAAGTGCCGGCCAAGTACGCTTTGGAGATGATCCCTTTTCTGGGATCTGAAACTTATTTTCGTAGTCACCTTCTTTCAAGGACCCCTTAAACATAGCCTGCAGACCCCTTGGGGTCTGTGGACCATAGGCTGAAAACCACTGCAAGAAGGTCATGGGCCCAAAGTCAGGAGCATCCCCACAGGCATTTGCATCTCAAAGGGACTTCTTGCTTGAACTTTGCTGTGTTTCCCCCCCCCATCCCTATTTTCTTGTTGTTATAGGTGCTAAATAAAAAGTGCAATTTCCCCCCTGCTGTACACATTCTGTGAGTGGTGCATTGGGGTTCCTGTCTGGGCTTGCTGATGGGTGTCCCAGTATGGTTGGCCGAGATTGGCAGGGAATGAACCCCGACCGGGCTCATGCACAGGAAGGGGTTAACAAATGTTGCGGCTTCTTGTTTCTATAGTTGATGCAGATGTACGTCATGGCTACTCGGCAGGGTGTGGTGGATGATGCAGGGTTGAGGGGAGGGGGAATGGCTTCCCATGTGACGTGTTTCTGGGGCTCCTCTAGGGTGGGTGGGTGGGGAATGTGTGGTGGCTGCCTCTGCGGCCACAGTAGCTATGCTGGGAGCTGCCCGTTAATTTTTCTCCGAATGCAATCCGCATGTATGGGTGCTCTGTGTCAGAGTCACAGGGTGGCCATGGACCCCCACGGCCGACTTGCTCATGTGAAAACACCCTTCGTCACAAGGATAAATGATGAATATGGCTAGGTCCTCTTGGCTCCAACCTTCAAGTGGTTAAGAAGTTTTCCTCCTAAGGGACTAAGTTCCTCTTGCATTCTTGGACCTTATTAGTGGCCATTTTTACTGTTAGAATTAGCCACCCAAAATTCTCTGCAAAGCAACTGCTGTTCTGCCATATTTCTGATGCAGACGATATTAACGTTGAAAGAAATCACTCGGTATGAGCTAGGGATGGCTATGAAATACCTTCTCTGTGTGGAGAGTCAATGGTGGAATCCTGAATTCATTGAAGAGTAGGAAGTTTAAACATAGTGTTTTCTCCTGTCTCATATGTGCATGGACAAGACAGTTAAATACACTAAAAGAGGGGATATTTCAGTAATAATACATTCTAAGTAGATCTTTGTGTTTCCTTTTTAAAAACATCTTTGTGTTTTAACGTCATCATGGTTTAACATCCCAAACAGCCCAACTCACTTTCCTAGGGGTCTGTTATCCAGCCCCACTATTTTTCTGCTGCAATTATTTTTCTCCAAGAAATGTGTCATTTCTTGACACATAAAACCCTAAAGCATAAAATAATGCCAAAATAAGTAATGTAGAGTTTACTGGTCTGGTTATACTCACCATTTTTATATTTAATTACAAGCTTTCAATTAAAAACTAAATGTGCCAGAGAATTTTAACTCTGGCATACTAAGATGCCACAGGATTTAGATCAGCCTAGTGGAAAGGCCTCATGGCCTTCATTGGGATAAATTTTCTGCATCAAAAAGTAGACAGTTTCATAGACAAGCTATTAAAATCAGAAAAATAATGATTTCCAAATAACTGTCATGGAATCTTGATCGAGTCGCATTGTATTGAGTTTGGAGTCACCGTATAGCTAAGGTAAGACTGTCCATGTTTTAAAAGCTGTAGCTTTGTTTGTTTTAAAACAATATCTAATAGGCACATCCTTATTTAGGCTTATGAAGCCATTTCCTCAATTGGTGTAAATTAGTAATACTATGTGGAGACTAATTGATTATGGTGAAGATTGTTGAAGGTCCTGTGTAGGGTTAGATTTGTGAAGAGGATTGAACATATTTTCTATAGTCCCTCTCCTATTATTCCCATCTCGGTCTGCCAAGCTGAAAATTTCAAAAAAAAATTCTGATCGGAGACAAGTTCCAAGCTATTGACCTACATGAACAGTGGACTCCCAAGTCTCAGCTGGAGGGAGCTGGTATAGTTCTTTTGTGTGCCATGGAGTAATGCAAATCTTACACCAGCTTAGGATGCAGCCTTAATTTTTTTCTTTCAGACACACTAAGGAGACTAGGTGGCTACCTTATGGAGAAAAAAACATTGACTCCAAATGTAAACCATGATGTAAATAATCATCACTGTTTTCTGGCAAGCAAGACAACAACTGTCATCTTAAAAGTCTGGTTATGGTTTGTTTGTTTCTTCCTTCTTTGGGCCTCTTTATCTCTTCTTGTGTTGCAGTGACAGACCTCAGGTGATGTGGATGGGAGCCAAGACACGTAATAGGCCCTCAGGGGTGTGTACTGTGTCCAGTCCTCCAGGGAAAGGCTCAGCAAGTAAATCAGAGCCAGAAAGTCTGTCTCCATAAGTAAGCTGTAACTGATAACTTGAAGGATCCATTGTCTGCAGCGACCACTTGTTTTTCAGATGTGTGATTAGAGTGTTTGAAAAATGTACGTTTTGGCAGAGGATTCAAGTGCATTTTTTTAATTACAGGTTGGCTGCTAATTAGGGCATCCAAGCAGTTCAAAATGCAAGTCTGAGAAGTAAAAGTAAAAATCAATGGGTTTGGTATATAAAAGAGTTGCAGATATTATTTCCACCAGTAAATCAATGGCGGGTTTGTAAAACTTCATCTTCACCATGAAATTACCTTGGGTAAGTCACTATGAGTGTTTCTAGATGGACGGGGAGCCTGCTGGAGCCTGGGGTTGCTCCGGCAGACCACTCCCCTGGCCATCCAGTACCAGGTCTGCCTGGGTCCACATGAGATGGGCTGGCTGTGTCCCTAGGTTGTGGTCTGCCCATGTGGTGCCTCCTCATACACACCATAGAGCTGTGGGCACTCACCTGATGCTCTAGGATGACGCCTGTGACTCCTTGATGCTGAATGAGACAACAGACGGACAGGTGCAGAGCTGTACCCTTGGTCCGCCCAACAAACAGGCAGCATCCTAGAGCAGCATCCTAGAGCATCCTAGGTTTGGCTGGCACTTTCCTTGTGGTGTGCTCCTGGAAGTTGCAGAGTGTACTATGCTGCCCTAGAGAAGGCCCAGCTTGTTCTGGAGCGCACATCTGCCAGGCGCCCTTTAGACAGACCGGTCAACCCAGGGGTGAGAGGGGCATGCATGGGCACCCCCAGAGCTTCCGTCCATCTGTTTACACCCAGTGTCTCAGCTTAAGTTCCCCATCTGCAACATGGGAGTAATAATGAGATGCCTCATATGGTTGCTATGAGGGTGAGTTAGATAAAGATCGTAATGAATTTTGAACTCTGAAAGGCACTATAGAAATGATAAACAATTAATAATTATTTTATATGCACTTTCTTCTTCTGAAGCAACTTAATATAATAGTAAAATCAAAAGAAGTATACATTTTGTATGTTCAGTTTGAAATTATATGACAAATTTCTTGCTTTGGGAGTTGCACAACAGTGAATGTTTAGTGTTAAGAGGGAACAACCCCCAAATATGGAATAAAATTTTCACTCCCCACACCCCCACACAAAATTAGAATAAACTCTTCACCTTCACTGTTGGCAACAATTTTATCGAATAACCTTCCATTAGTACCTGATTTTGAGTCTCCATAGTTTCTGCTTTTGTAATGGTCAGTCTTCAAAGACTTGTTTTGTCAGAGCTATATTCTCCATGGTACTTAGAACTGGATTTGTGTCCCATATCCTGCAAAGAGCTTGAGCACATGAGGAATACCCAGGAGTGCCCCCATTTGCTGTTTAGTACGCTGGGTGTGCGCACCAAACAGAGGATGTGAGGGTGGCCCAGGAGTGCTTCCATTAGGTGCGGCGCACACCACATCAGTTGTTTGGTGGACTGAGGCTCAGGTATAATCCAGATGAAAAGAAGAGAATCAGCCTGGGCTGCCGGTCCTTTGCCCTGGCTGCATCTCCAACCTCTGCTGCCTGACACATCCTGTACAAGCTGGCAGCCCACCCCAGAGCAGACGCGGGTGAGTATCTGGCATGGACGGAACAAACATCCAAGCTAAGGCGTCTGTTTTCACTCTGGAACCATGTTAATACCTGGTCATGAGAGAGTTCTTGAGTGGAGGGAGGTATTCTTGATTTCAAGTAACTTATTGGAATAAAGAATTTATCTCTCATTGTGTTATAATAATTTCATCCTGTTTTTAGGGTTTTTTGTGTGTGATATCTACACCAAATGCTCAGGAAGTGCAGTTGCAGCAGTTCTTACATTCCTTTGTGTCGTACCATGCAGGTTCTGAGTGCTAGCGAACAGTTGAGTCACCCACAGTGCTGACATATTGCTTTTTCCTGTCCCCTTGACTCCCATCAGCAAGCCCTGAATATGGCAGTTATGCTATCTGACTATGCAAGGAAGTTATTAGTGTTCTGAACTGTGGATGTTATAAAACAAAATTAAGGGACTGCAAGTTTAGGACACCTACTTCTGTATGCATGTGTGGGAACTGCAGAGTAGGTTACAGAGAGAGATTTTGCTTACAGCTGGCAGCAGAATGGCTCCATAGAACCTAAAACAAATTGACATATACAGGCTTTTTTTTATCAGGCTGATCAAAATGCAGCCATTGTGAACATGACTAAATACAATCCATCATGCCTGAGCACAGGGAGGCCACTGACTTCTGTAAAATAGATTTTTGGCTGATGTGGTAACAGATAATCACTTGCCTTTTGTGTTAAAGAATTCTGTATGTTCAGTTGGTCGCCTAGAACAAAACCTTGTTTTATACTGCTAAGAAACAAAATAAAAATGCTAGGATCTATTGTGCTGTCTTTTAAAAAAAAACAACCCACCACCACAACAAAAACACAATAAAAATGTATCCCTGCCTCCTATAAAATAACAGTGTTTCTGAGCTGGTTTTGAAGACTTGGAGCCTTTACCATTGAAGTACTCCACTTCTTATGTGTAAAATAAAAAATAATATGCATCAGTATGAACATACTTTGGCAGCTCTGTGATTTATTTTTTTCTTGACAGATTTTATATCTGATGTTAATTTGTGCTGTTTAAAAGGGACTTTAATGAAAAGAAAATCTCAAATAAATGGCTGAGTACAGGGCCAGGCACAATACAGCAAATCATTGCTCCCAGAAAAATAAATGAGTATACAGGCTGACCCAATAGGGTAGTTATTATAAGTACAAAGGATAGCATCTTCTCTCAAGTTGCAGAGGCACAAGATTAGTTTACAACTCCCATCTGCATAGAAATGTAAATATAGTTCAAAATATGGCAGGAAAAACAAAAAGGTCAAAGAAGCCATTAGCCTGTAGCTTCGTCATGGCACATCATGAAAATAATCTGGGTCTAGCTTTATTGTTCTTCATTTGTATTTGGCTCTTCATGGGCATATGGAAATGATAGTCCAGTGCTTTAACAGTGACCTGGATTCAATAAGGGGATTACATATAGATAGTTTGTGGGTTTTAATGTATATAAGAAAAATGCTATCAGCATTGATTCTGCTGCCGCCTGCCACTGAACTCCATGGGAGTTCTGCTGTTGAGTTTAATTAATGAGACCAGGAATGCACCCTAAGGGCACAGTTCTGAAAACACATGTGTTCAGGCTGAGGTCCATAGTCCGCAAATGCATATGCAAGCAAAACATTAAAAAAATATTGAGTCAGATTGTAGTTCAGTATAGGAACTGGGGTAGTGTGAGGGACTCAACACACTTTCTAGGTACTGGAGCTGTTTAGGGTGCTCCTTTGGGTGAAAACAGACATGACGCTAACCACCCTTTAACCACCCTTGGTGGTCATTTATGCATGTTTCAGGGCTGCATAGGGCACCAATACAGCCCTGCAACATGCATAAATAACCACCAAGGGTGGTTAGCATCATGTCTGTTTTCACCCTTTGTTGCCCACTGCCCAGCATATGTTACAGAAAGCTAAAATGCCTATAGCTTAACTCCAGCTCTCCATAACCCTTTGGGGTTCTTCTGGCAGCCCCCAAACCAGCAAGGATGAAGGTACAAGTGTGAAGTCTCAAACCCCCAACCCAGGGTTCAAACGAGGCTGGTCCTTGGCCCCTGTGCAATCACTTAGCTGAGCTAAAACTAAGGCTTTTATCTATTTCCCTCCTTTCCCTGTTTTAGTTGCTACGCCCACCTGGCTCTCTGATTGGCTCTAAGCTATATTTAAAGCATGCTGGGAGTTATAGAACATCTGTTTCTCTCAGTGTTTCAGTCTGTGTGTGCTCACCCCAATTTTGTTTGGCATGCTTCCAGGTTGTATAGTTTTATGTTCTGTTCTCTAGCCCTTGCTAAGCCTAGTTGCCTTGTGTAGACTTGCCCCTCCTTGGTTCTCCTGCCCCTTTCTACCCTCTGGCTAATATCTCTCCATGGGGAGTTCTGCCTCAATCCTCCCTGAAGCTCCTCTTCTCTCAGTCTGGTCCCTTATTATAGTCTTGCTCCTGCTTCACTGCCTGTTTCCTAATCTGGCGTCCCTTCCTTGCTAGGCATTGACTTGGCCTCAGCCCTCCTCTCCTTTCTGACTGTGGTGTTTCCCCCTCTAAACTTTCCCTGGGTTTGCGCTTATCCTCCTTGGTGTTTGAGGACTCCTGATTCTCCCTCTTGGCCTTAAGTGATGATGGTCTCACTTCTCTACTTCGCTCTGACTCTGAGTGATTTGTTTGGTTCTCCAGGGGATTACTACCATGCTCCCTCTTTATAATATTGTCTGTCCCAAGATCCTGTGTGTTGACTTCTTCCTGCTAGTGGTTGTTTCCCATAGCTCTGTGTGTGTGTGTGTGTGTGTGTGTGTGTGTAAAGGTAGACACGGTGTGTTGCACTGCTCCTGCCTCAGGATTGCTCCCTGAACCGCTGTGGGTGTCTTTAGACATAACGCTGGTGTTGAGTGTTCTGTCACAGTGTCCTACCGTTACAGTGTTTAGACATACCGTCAATACAGTGTTCACCCCAAACACTGTGTTGACGGTATGTCTAAGCACTGTAGTGGTAGGACACTGCGTGACAGAACACTCAAAACAGCGTTATGTCTAAGAGCTGCTATCCTTGTCTCTGCGAGTTCCTGAGTGTCACACATCCCCTGCCCAGCATCTGCCTCCTAGCCCTGTGTGTATGCGGCCAACACCCATTCAGGACTGTCTCCCTTTTAGTCCCTGTGTCACGCTCTTCCTGTTGGTACTCTTTCTCCATCTATCCCCTGTGGGTTGTACTTACCGTTAGTCTTACTTTCCTCTGACCTTTGTATGAGTCATTAACAATTCCCCCTGCCCCTTGTAGTGTCTTTCCCTCTGACTTAGGACCCTGTGGAGGTGGTACATCTACGCTGCCTCTCTCCCTTGTTGTGCATCCTTCAGGATCTCAGATTTCATGTACCTCCACCTCATCCCTGGTTATCTGTATCCCCATATCCTTTGCCTTGGAGTCCTCTTTTTCCACTACCTGTGCCTGTGTTTCCTCTGGGTGAACTCGCGCGGGTGAACTCTATTAAATTCAGATGTCTGTGGGGCCCTGGAAACTGTATAAAGAGCCCCGGATGTTCCCCCGATTGCTGTTGCATGTGAGCAAGGCACTCCAATTTCCAGCCCCGCTTTAAACTCTGATCTGATGTTTAGATCTGATTGATTTGTTAGAACCGAGTTTAAATGGGGCTGGAACTCGGAATGCCTTGCTCGCACGTAATAGCGATCAGGGGATCATCGGTGGCTGGTTATACAGCTTCCAGGGCCCTGCAGACATCTGAGTTTAGCAGTTACATGTGAATTCATCCTCCGTCTCTCTCTCTCTCTCTCTGCTGTTGCTTCCCTCTCTTCCATGATTACTGTCTCCTAGGGCATTTAGGAGGACGGCTCAGAGTCCCAGTGATGATCAGTGGCCTTCCCTCCCTTTGGGGAATCTGGAGGGATACTAAGAAGCTCTTCTCTGGGCTTGGGAGTTAAGGCCCTGTTAACAGACCTCCCATTCCCCTTCCAATATCCCTGACATAAGGTCATTTTGGTCATGCCCTGAATGTCTGTGTCCAGGACCAAGTTTTATGAAGGGGCCATCCTAGCAGTCATTTGCCACCCCAAGATTCTTCTGTACAGGATGAATCCTCCCAGGGTTATGGCTGAAAGAGACTGTTCAAAAATGAGAAATCTTTTCAAAATTCCGGATGAACCGAGAACCTCTCAATGCCCAACCAAACTCTAGGGAAAAAAGTAAAAATAAAAAAATTCATTGCTCATTCGCAAAATGGCCACCACACTTAACCAAAATGCCAGCAATAGCATTGCCGCCATTTTGGTTAAGGGTTGGTCATTTTGCGCATGCACAATCTGCTGCCCTTAACCAAAATGGCTATTGCTGTCACCTTGGTTAAGGATGGTGGCCATTTTGCACATGTGCAAAACAGCCCAGTGGCCATTTGCATATGCACAACACGTTCTTTTAATTTATTTTAAAAATATTTTTGCCTGAGAATTTGGTTGGGCATCAGGAAATCAATTGAAAATTGATTCCAGTTCCCAAAATTGTGAGATTTCTTGTGAGAAGCAAAATTGCTGCTCGCTTTGGCCTTACTCAGGGTCCATTAAATCAAGCTTACATTTTTTTGTCATTGAAATGATGCAAAGCAGCAAGCTGTACTTTTTAATCAGTGTTTATTGACTAATGTGATCGAAAATGAGATTTAGAACACTTTATTAATGTACCCTACTGTTCTCCTCAAGTAAAATTTTATGGAAACATCTGGGATTTGTCCTGAAAAGCAACAAACTTTATCCTTACCAGACAAATGAAAGAAAGCAATTTTTAGTTAGGATGGGAAGGCACAATAGCAATTATTCAGAGCTGGAGGATTTGAAGATAAATTCCTTAACTGATGTGATAGGTTATTGATAAAGAGGTCTTCCACAACACAGCCAGGACAAAAACTATGTATAGCATTTAGTCAAGATTTTCAAAACTGGTTATAAGACTCATTGAAATCAATGTAAAACTCCCATCAACTTTAGTGGTGGTAAACTGTCCTGTTAAGTGTTGGTCTAATTCTGGTCACATTGAAGTTGGAGTTCTCAGATTGAGTTCAGTGAGTGCAGAGTTAAGCCAATGTCCCATATTTCTGAAAATCATTCCCCTAAATTTGAAACACAGTGACACTAATGAAGTAGAAGATTTTGCATTCAATTTTGGCTGTCCCTAAAAGGTGAAAGTTTAGTAGGTATTGATAAATGTCCGAGATCACATTGGAGAAAAAATTGCCTGCATCCAAAATGAATGCTTATTCAAAGTATAAGGAAATAATTGTGTTGTGCCAGATACTTGAAGGTATTTTTGGCCACATGTCTTAGTCAAATACCTTAGGTAATAAGCAGAGACCTGTGCTTATTGCATTTAAAAATTACATGTAGTGGTTCACCCCTAGATTTCTAGAGTAGAGCTATAATTGTGTTCCTGGCAAGTCAGGTAACTCATTGAATCTGGGGTGCCTGACTTATATTACTCATTGTGTTTGGGCACCAATTGGTACCTGAATGCAACCCGACGGGCTGCTTGACTCCCCAGGCTGACTCACCTCACCACTGGGCTGTTATCCTCCAGTCTGGATCACTGCTCCCTACTTCTCCCTGGTCTGCTTGGCTTTTTCTGAGGGGGGGGGGAGCAAGGAGGCCTCTTCCCACCTGTGCGCGCCCACCTAATGAGTCCCCATTCCCAGGGGAACCCACATCAGGGGTGTGCATAGGACCTGCGTACATCCCCATTTTGGGTCTCCCTGAGAATGGTGGTGCACACAGGTGGGAAGGGGCCTTCTGACTCGCCTTCCCTCCCCCCTTTCAGTCCCACTCAAAAAAAGGCTGAACAGGGAAGTCTGAAGCACAGCTAAGCAACGCGTGGGTTGGGGAGGAGCAGGGAGCAGTGACCAGGACTGGAGGAGCAGCGGTTTGACAGTCAGGGGAGTCACAGCCTGGGGAGCCACAGGTGCTGAGATGGCATACCAGGACACTCCGGCAATACCTGCATTTTTGGACACTGGGAGGGCCGGGTATCCTGTTGGTTGCCCAAAAATGTGGGCATTACCCATGGAAACTTTGAGAAGCAAATTTTCTACCCACTGCAGATGTTTAGAGTTCTGAAATCTATCCTCAGCTCTCTGACTTTTTTTCTCTCTGTCCATATCAATTAATTCCTCTAATTATTTTTTTTGTCTTCTGTAAAATAAGATTAGTATTTCCCAGAGAGATTATGGGGTTACCTCACTGGTCCCAAGTGACAGAGATGGAGACAAGGGGGTTCGAATGATAGCTTTTAGTGGACCAACTACTGTTGGTGAAAATTAGCAAGTTTTGAGGCCACACAGGGCCGTTCCTCATGCATGTAGCATAGCCAGTTAGAAATATATAAACTGAGAAAATTTGGCACAGGTATATAAGGAGGCAGAAATGGGTGGGAGTGGATGCTACACAAGCTGCTTGGATGGGAAATTCATCAATATTTGTTTAAAGCCTGTTTGAATCCTCAGCTGGAAGGTGTTTTAGGAGTTCAAAGCATTATTTATTAGGGGATATCGGCTACTGCAAGTAATTTGGCATGCGGAAAGGCCAGTGTCTGCATCTCATAAAACAGTTATTTCTATCTGAGACTTATTACTGTAACTTGGTTACAAAAATTCTAAGTATTAAAATGGGGGGAGGTGGGTTACAAAAATTCTAAGTATTAAACGGGGGGATCAAGTGAGATCTCATTTAGTGTGACTTTTTTTAAAAAATAGATAAGTTAAATACTAATTATTATCTTTACTCCCAAATAAAAATTCTTATAAAGGAGGGCATAGGCAGAGGTGGGGGGCAGGGGGTTGTGCCATGACCTCCAGGTTTATTTTATTTTATTTATTTATTTATTTATTTAATATATTTATATCCCACCCCTCCTGCAAACAGCTCGAGGTGGCTAACAACTTTTAATTAAAACAATTTTAAAATATTAAAACAATCATAAAAACCTTACAAAAACAGGGAGGACAAAAATTTACAAAAAATAATAAGAAAGGGTAGGGTGATAAAAACCCATTAACCCATCCTCTCACCCTCCCCAAAGGCCTGGGCCAGGTTTTACAAACTCGTCGGAATGTTAAAAGGCTCGGGGCCAGGCGAGCTTCCTCCGGGAGGGAATTCCAAAGGCACGGCACGCCCACCGAGAATGCCCTCTCCATTGTGGCCCCCCGCTTAACACGGGGGACCTCCAAGAAGGCACCCCCGGAAGACCAAAGGAGCCGCTCTGGGGCGCGGAGGGCGAGGCGATCCCTGAGGGAAGTTAGAGGGGCTACCATACAGGCATAGGGGATCATGGGGTGGGGAGCAGCATCACAACCCCCCAGTGAGAGGGGGGCAATGACAGGGATGGGGGGAAAGGGGTTGTGTCATGCACCCACAGTAACGGGGGGGTACAAACATGGGGGATCAGGGGTAGGGAAGGGTGCCAACCCTCCCCACATCCCCTGAGTGAGAGGGAGTGAGAGGGGTGTTTTCTAGGTGTGGGAGATAAATGGGAGTGACTGGGATGGGTTGGGAGAAGAAGGTGGGGGATACAAGTCTGGTGGGGTTGAGGTTGGGGTGGGAGGGAAGGGTTGGGTGTGTGTGTGGGGGGGTAGGGGGTTCCTGCCTGCCTCTATTGCCATTCTGCCTCCAGGGATGCCGGTCCTGGGGCATAATCTCCATCCACCCTTCCCCCAAGGGTTCTGTTGTTTTTCAGAGGTTTCTTGTGCTTGAGGGTGGGTGGGAACTAGTTATCAGGAGATGGAAAGGGGAGGCTCCTTAAGGAAGGTGGAAAGTGGGGCAGCCATTGGACCAATTGGGGTCATGTTAGCCATGGGGAGCTATGGTCGGGGGAGGGGGGAAGAAATACTATCAGGGGCTTCAGGAGAGGCACCTTGGGTCTGTTCCTGTGTCCTGCTCCCCTCCTGTCTTGGAATATTTGGGGGTTGAGGCTAGTGGGGCCCCTGATCTACAGCTGATGTTGCTTAATACGAGGTCAGTGGAAAACAAAACATCAGCCAGCTTTGACCTTATTCAAAAGGAGACCGCTGATCTCATATGAATTACAGAGACCTGGCTGGATGAGGTCAAGAAGCCTATATTGTCTCAGATGGTGCCAGCCACTCGGTGAAGCATCAGCCTAGGGTCAGGGGAGGAGGGTGGAGGTGATCTGTAAAGACACCTTGGTCTTTTGAAGTTTCTGGTGCCTAACTTTCCCAATATAGAACATGTCCGCTTTGTGTTGGAATTGGCCAGGGATAGATTGGGGATTCTCTGTTGTACCAACCAGTCCATTACGCAGTAGACTCCTTGACAGAGCTGGCCGAGTTGGTGTTGGAGGTGGTCTTGAAGTCATCCAGACTAATAGTCTTCAGTGACTTCAACATGCATGCTGGGGCCAACCTTTTGGGGCCAGAGTAGGATTTTATGGCCTCCATGACAACCATGAGTCTATCCCAAATTATATCTGGCCCAACAAATGTTAGATCTGATGTTTTGCACTGACCTGGAGAGGGGTTCTGATTGCTGGGGGTGTTGTCATTAACACCATTGTCATGGTTGGACCATTTCCTTTTGAAGGCCTGGATCCCCACCCTCTTATGCCCCCATCAGAGTGGTAGACCAGTTAGGCTGGTCCACCCCCAGAGACTTATGGGTTCGACTGGCTTCCAGAACTCACTGGGGGATTTACCCACTGACCTTGACAGATACTGTGTAGATGACCTGGTCATTTTATGGAATGACCTCTTGACCAGGGCCATTGACATGGTTACACCCAGGGGTCTGCTCCCACCACTGCAACATCATAGGTATTCCTGTCATACAGAGGACCTGAGGCAGTTAAACTGAGAAGGTAGGTGATTAGAGCACAGGTGGCGCTTGACTCCTGCTGAAGCTGACCAACAGCATCATAGATCATTTTTAAAGGACTATGCCGTGGCTGTGATGGCAGCAAAGAAAGCTTTCTTCTCTGCTATCATAGCGTCTGCAAAGTCCCATTATGTACAGCTTTTTTGGGTGGTGAACATCCTGGATAATCCAGTCTGTCTGCCATAAACCTGAGTCATCTACTGCTTGTTAACTTCTTTGCAGACAAAAATCACTCGCATCCTATGACCCCACTGTACTTTTTGAAATTCTCATCCAGCTGCTCAGGATTAAACTAGAGACCATCTTAGTTTTACAACACTTTAAAAATGTTGTTGTCGATTGTCGTATAGTAAGGAGGTAGTATTCAACACAAGTTGATTTTTAATTACTTTCCTAAATCCCTAATCCAAAAGGCTAAATCTCTGTTAACTAAATCCCTAACCTAAAAGGCCCCAGAGTTTAGCAATTCGGGAAGATTAGCATTTTCCTGTCTTAACAAAGACCAAAACTAGTTTTAAGCGCTCTTCCCCTCCCGCCTTCTAAAAAAGGGAAAGAAAGAAAGAAAATATGGAGACAGTAGTCCAGCAGAGCGATAGGGGCTATCCAGTTCTTTACACGGAGTGCAACATGTATCTTTATCTTCCTGTTGGGGAGAGGTCGTACATGTGCACATGGTGCAAAGAGCTCCTAGCTCTCAGAGAACATGTGCATTCTCTGAAGGCTAGAGTGGCAGAGTTGGAGGAGCTGAGGGAGACCGTTATATAGAGGAGTCATTCAGAGACACAGTAGATCATTCCCACCTACACTCTAGCTCTGCGCTGCCTTGGAGGAGAAAGGCCTCCAGGAAGGAAAGCAACAGATTGAAATGGTGGGAAGTGATCCTGTAGCTGGGACCTGCCTTCCAGGTGATGTGTTATCCTCTTGCACTGAGGATACCTCTCCAGGAGTGTATGCCTAGAGGGTTGGGAGTAGGATGGCCATGGTAGTGGGTGATTTAATTGTTAGAAATGTAGACAGCTGCGTTTCTGGTGGCCGTGAGGACCACATGGTAAATTGCCTGCCTGGTGCAAGGGTAGCGGACCCCACATGGCACCTAGACAGAATTTTAGATAGTGCTGGGGAGGAGCTGGCTGTCATGGTACATGTGGGTACCAATGACATGGGCAGATGTAGGAGGGAGGTTTTGGAGGCCAAATTTAGGTTTCTAGGTAGGAAACTGAAGTCCATAACCTCCAGGAGAACATTCTCAGAAATGCTCCCAGTTCCACATGCAGGATCCCAGAGGAAGCTGAGCTCCACAGTCTCAATGCATGGATGAGACGATGGTACAGGGAGGAGGGCTTTAGATTAATTAGGAACTGGTGAACCTTTTAGGGAGAGGGAGAGCCTATTCTGACAGAATGGAACACATGGTTCAGACCGAGGCATCTTCAAAGGATGCTGTTAATTCAGGGAAATTAAGAGTATCCTAATATAGAGGATAGGACAGAAGTCAAGGGAGCTTACGCAGAAACCAGTGCAGAACAGACAAATATAAAGGATTCCAAAATACCTGAAATGATTACTTATAATGACCAGACTAAGAATAAGAATAAAAAGAATAAATTTAAGTGTTTATATGCAAATGCTAGAAGTCTAAAAAGTAAGATGGGAGAACTAGAGTTTTTAGCAGTAAATGATGATCTTGACATAATAGGCATCTCTGAGACCAGGGTAATACCAGGGTACAAATTATATCAAACTGGTTGAGTAGATTGAGCTGGTGACAGTGTGGCTCTATATGTTAAAGACTGCATTGAGGCAAGTAGGATTAAAATTTTACATGAAGGGAACTGTATTCTGGAATCTCTATGAATAGAAATTCCATGTGTAACAGGGAAGTGTATAGCAGTGGGGCTATACTATCGCTCCCTTTAACCAGGATGGTGAGACTGTTTATGAAATGCTAGCAGAGAATTAGACAGGCAACTAAAATTGGTTACACAATAACAATGGGTGATTTCAATTATCCTAATGACTGGGTGAATGTCTCCTCCAGGTGTGATATGGGGTGATTTCAGACGTTACGAGATCACGCTGAACCACACTGAACCACGCTCAACCCCCCCGCGGGGCCAAAGGGCCCTGAACGTCTGAACGGCGCGCGCCAGATGTTCATCACGCTCAATACCCACATGGGGTCAGTTTCAACCACGCTTCCCGGGCTAGCCGGGGGAAGGTCCCGGGAAGCGTGGTCAAACGAACCCCCACAGGGAACCAAGGAAAAGTAACGTCTGGACGCCAATCCCCCAGCGGAAC
>QEPC01007511.1:96516-107035 GCA_003113815.1 Sphenodon punctatus | reverse complement strand
CTTGCAAGCCTCTCCACCCCTGGTGCCTGGAAGTCTGCTCCTCAGTGACTAGTACTACCCCTCCCTGTCACGTTTGACCTTACAGTGAACCTTTTTTTGCCACCCGAACTCACCCGAACATGATCCGAACTGTTCGGTCATTTCAACGTTCAGATTGAGTTTGGTTCGGCCAGTTCGTGTTCGGAAGTTCGGTTTGGTTCGGTCGTCCGAACAGGCCGAGTTCGGGCCGAACGCCGAACTTCCGAACCGCGTTCGCCCATCCCTACTCCTATCTACTAATTTACAAATGAAGAAATTCTCCCTTTAGCACATGTGGTAAAACCCTATGGATTTGGTATAGGATGTCCCAAGTATCCACTGATAAGGTGTTTTAGTACATGTTCACAATATTAGACTACATGTACTGGAATGCTGCTAAAACTTAATTCTTTAAGCCTTTTAACCAGTGCTTCATTAGTCACTTGAATTCCATTCCAGGTACTCATGTATTTAGGACAAAGGTGATGGGGAGCACCATGAGTTTATTTATAAATCTAAGAAAAAAATTCAAGTTTTAACTTAGTTAATACTGGTTGGTCTATTTAATGTGCACTTAGCTTTGAAAAATAGATACAATCCCTGGTTTCTAAGAACTTCTAGGAAGAGGAGTGAATTGGTCAAGAATTGACTAAAAATAGATCAAGCAGGTACAAAGTTTTGTGTTCTTTATATTGTCCATCACCAGACATCATAACAAAGATCCCTAAACATACTCTGGAATAGTCCCACTGAAGCCCATAAGATCATGGCCTAAATGTTGAGTGTGTTACTTTGAGTACAAAGTACTCATGCCTCATTTGCCCATGTCTCATTTCCATCTTTCTCAATCTCTCCCTTTCTTTTCTCTCATCATTCCTTATCAGATGTTTGCCAAGTTAGAGAAGCCATTTTTGAGAAAATGCTTCAGCAAAAATTAGGTTTAACATTTTGTTCTAAAGATGGTGCAGGTCAGACTTACTTTGATCTTATCTGGAAAGAGATGCATCCTGATGAATTTCTCCTATTGGAACAAGGATGTCTTGATGGACTGGGGGGTGGCAAACTACATCTGTCACCTAAAACTTCCTAATACCAGTTTGGTCCCTATTTAGAGAGAAATTGTCCTGGTCTATTTTTTTTTTTTAAGTACTACTCTTCCAAATGGTTTATTGTTGAGTCTAAGAGAAGACAAAGCAATATATAAACCACAACATGTTAAATTAATTCCCGTTTTAGGTTTGAGTTTATGAACCTCTTTTCTGGAAAGAGATGGGTGTGGGCAAAAATAATTCTCTTTTGCACTAAAACTGAAAATACTCTACAATTTATAATCTATACAGTTTGGTCCCCGAAGACAAGCTGCTGCCCCAACAGCACAAGCCCCCCTTCAATTTACAAAACTTAAATTGCTTATTGAAGTAAGTTCTGTAATTAATTCCTCCGCATTCTTAATGAGAATATATTTAGCGGTAGTGCTCTAACCAGGAAATAACATTTACCATAGACTGGCACTTGTAGCAGCACTTGAGAATTCATCATCAGTTCTGTTATGTAAACGATACATGTAAGCAAGAGTACATGAGTAATCCCTATTTGATGAACACAACACGTTCCAGGTGTGTCTGAAGGTGGTTTCCAATAAGCAGTTGCTATTGTTGTTTATGCAGTTCTTTCAGTGTTCAAAGTGCTCTACAATGCTCATCTAGCTCACCCTCAAAACAACCTGAGAAGATAAGTCATTATTATTCTCATTTTACAGATGGAGAACTGAGAGATAATTACTTGTCAAGGGGACACACTGACTTCATGGCTAAGATGGAATTTGAACCCTTGTCTCCAGGTCCTAGTTCAACACCTCATCCATTAGGTTGGCTCTTCTCACTGACTAAAGTTTATCCCTACACTTCTTGAAGGTCTCTTTCCCCCTCTGAGCTGTTTGTCAAGGAGAAGATGGAAGAATCTTTTATAAAATCCCGAAAGGTCTCATTTGTGTCTACTCTTTTCTGATTAGATGAGCTGTATCTTTTGCATTATCCCAGAGTTAAATTTTGTCAACTTGGACTAAAACCAGATTTGCCATGACAAGGCACCTACCTGGCCAGCCCCGGGGCAGGAAACTGCAGCCACCTCTCCTCGAGTCGGGGCATCAATCAAATATACAGGCCTAGGCCCAGATTCATCGCCTAGAATTGGGCACAGGGCACATCCCAGGCCAGCCTCCGAACAATCCCAGGGCAGTCACGGGCCAACATCTGGCAGCAGAGAAACAGATGAGTGGGTGAGTCCCAGACCCAAGTGGGCCAATGTGGGTCACTGTCATGACTGTTTTTACCCATGGATGCCATTTGGTGGAGGAAAAACATTTGGTGCAGGGAAAAATCTTTCATAAAAAAACTTCAGACAAAAGCCTGGTTAAAGTAGCAGATAGGCAATGACCCCTTTATAAAAGAGAGTGCCTTTTAGTTGCTCTACTCTGACAAGTTTTATTACAACATGAGATGGCAAAAGTCCTGCCACAATGAGCTACCTTCAGGAAATACTAATTTATTTATTTGTGGCCTTAAATTAGAAGCATTTCAGGGCAACTTCAAAATCAGAAAAATAGCTTCTTTGGACATTTTGTTTTACCAATTTCTAATTTGTCATATTTGCATTGGGCTAGAAGGAATTTCTGTGCATGATGGCTGGATCATCTTCCCTTCCCTACTTCATCACCAACTAGACAGCTTGTACAGAGCACTACTCAAGGGCTACTGCTACATTCAACTTGGCTGCCGATTATCCCCTCTGCCACCAAGCAGTAGGCGCATGCCTAGAGTGCAGGAGTTACAGTGGGGGCAGCTTGAGGGTGTAGTGTTTTGACCAGGTACAGCAAGCACAGGATTTCTTACCAGCTATTACTTCAGAGTGTTCTGCAATATATTTCTTTACACTCTGATACATTGTTTTTCCTGTTTTCACAAATAAGCTTTGGAAAATAGGTTCATCAAACTATTAAAATGCAACTGGCAATGTTCAAAAATTACTATGTCCAGATCCTTGTATCCTAACTCAGGCTTATTAGCCTGTTACACCCAACCAAAGTCATGGAGCTAGCCATTTACTTATACAATTCTGTCCTTGGAGGAACAGGATAAAGTCTTATGCTTAGTGAAGTCTCTAGCCAGATTTAAATGGCAAGTACGAACTATGTAGTTGACTGAAAACAGAATACACCAGAGGTTCCCATTCTGTGGATCAGAGTCCCAAGTGGGGTTGAACTGTTAATTTAATTTAATTTAATTTAATTTATTTATTTGTTTATTTAAATTCATTCATTTTTGGATTTCTCTGCTAATTCAATAAATAAAATACAAATAGATTCTGAACTCCCATTAAATATCTGATATGTTTGTCTACCCCCATACCTCCCTCTCTCATAGGGAGGTTGTGGCATTAACTCCTCCTTTCTATACTGGAGGGTCACACACTAACTCCCACCCCCCAAATCCACATAGCCCTTCACCCCTTAAAACATAAAAAAAAATTAATAGAAAGGACAAAGCAATGTATAAGTGAAGCCATCCATCATGACCATCTATGGATGTTGTCATATAACTTACCAACATGTGATAAAGTTTGCATGTCTTTACTGCTGTCTTCAGTTCATGGGATTATATTTGTTGCAAAAGAGGGTCACAGAAGCAAAATGTTGAGGAACTGGTACACTACACAGTCCTTTCTATGCTTTTTTAAAATTAGATATTTTGTAACATTTTTGTAACATGTTATTGATTTGTTAGGGTGCATGTGTGCGTTGGTTAGGGGGTTTTATAAGCATTTCTTGATAAATTCTTGCTATAGGAAGTGTATTCTCAGTATAGGATTCTGAGATTATTAGTCCTAATCTTAACAAAAGCAAACTGAAGGGGTAAAGGAAACTTGGAGTTCCCCAGAGCATACTGAAAGTGCTATTCTGACGGTTAAATAGCTACTTTACTGGAGATGCACAAATGATACCAGAATATGCAAATGAATGCAAGAGGGAGAAAATACCTGACCAAATTAATAGATGACCTGAAACTTGGGAATTGACTTGGAGCCCAGAAGATGTCACAATAATCCAGCATGACTGAAGTAACACAGTGGGTATTACCAGTAGGGTTGCCACCTTTTGCAGTTTGGCCCTGAGACTCCCATAGGCCAAAATGGGAGTCTCAGGATCAACTTGCAAAAGGTGGCAACCCTAATTAGTAGGAGTGGGATACATGGCATTTTTTCAGTTTCGCTTTTTTTGTTTTCATATTGCTGTCTTTCAGTTCTTGTTTCAGTTCCCTTTGTTTCCCCAATTTAGTCAATGGGAAATTTCCCCATTGACATGAATAGGAAATCTTCCTATTGACTTCAATACAAAGGGGAACAGGACCGAAGAACCAAAAAACCCCAGGGTTTTGGGGCAGAAAAAAACCTTCTGACCTTAATCCCCAACACCCCCATTCCCCAGGGCCCACTACTGGCCTTAAAAGGTGGTGATGCGGATCCATATCTCTACCCCCACCACCGGGGGCCATCTTTACCCCCACCCCCACTCCACAGGGCCCTGCCGGCTGCAATATGCCACCATCTCCACTGACAGCGGGGCTGCCTCCACTGCTGGCAGGACCGGGTCACCTCCTGGGAGACTGCGCCAGAGTCAGCATGGCTGTGGGAGGCTTGCCAGGCCCCACCATGGAATAGCACAACATGGCCTCCCAGCAGCAGAGCTCCAGCAGCACGCCCTGGAAAGAAGGGCTTCCAGGACCTAGCAGCCTGCTACCCAGGGTGTGCTGCCAGAGTTCTGCTTCCGGAGCTCTGCTGCTGGGAGGCAAAGCCACGCCAGAGCCAGCACAGCTGTAAGAGGTCTGCTGAGCCTGGCAGACAGGCCGCCTTATCAGGGTGCACCGCCTTCTTTTTGGAGCTCCCTGCTCCAGCAGCTCACATGTGCACAATGGCCACGGGTGCTATTTTACGTATGTCCAGCCCTTTTCCAAGGGTGCCAGCAGTGTTGTGCCATTTTGGAAAAGGACAGCCTTTATACGTATGCATGAAATACACACATGCGCAGAAAGTCTGCCCTTTTTCAAAATGGCACTGACATTGCTGACGTCATTTTGGAAAAGACCTGGATGAGCGCAAAATGGCCTGTTTGGCTATTTTGCAAATGCGAGCTGCTGGAGCAGGGAGCTCTAATAAAAAGGCATTTTGTCCTGAGAAGAAGGCTTGCTGAGGCCCAGCAGGCCTCTCAGAGTTGAGCCATCTGCACAGCCTGGCCTCCAGGCAGTGGAACTCCGGCAGCGTGCCCTGGGACGAAGGCCACATCGACATCGAGTGTTTTTACACACACGCTTCTCCTGCATGTTTGTTGTAACATCCTGAACTTTCTGTTTGTCTAAATCACTCCCCCAGATCTTAAACATCCAAATCTTTGAACTTCTGCGTAGAACTTCTCCCAGAATGTTTGTGCGTAAAAAGTTCTCCTGGTAAACTGCTTTGCTCCAGGTAGCTGTGGTCACTTGGTTTCCATGGCAGCCTATCACGTCTACAGCTGCGGCTACTTTAGGCTGCCTCAGGGCAATGTTTGTGTGAAGAATGCATCCAAGAACTGCTTCAGGGCCGTGTGTGTGTGAAAAATCCATCCGGAATTTACTTGTGGACTTGTAAACCGAGAAGATTGAAAAATCCAGAACTTCAAGGTGTGTGTAAAAATGCCCATTGCCTCTGCAGTCACCAGCATGGAGGCAGCCTGGCCTCCCAGCAGTGGAGCTTTGGCAACATGCCCTGGGAAGAAGGCCTGCTGGAGTCCAGCAGGCCTGTCGCAGCCATGCTGGCTCCAGCGTGGCTACCTGGTTGCGGAGGCAGCCCTGCCAGCAGCAGAGATGACGGCTCCATACCTCCATCCTCCAAGGCCCACAGACCAGTAAGAACATGCCAGCTGGAAGGGCCCTAGGGTTTGGGGGATACAGACAGGCCCCAGTGGGGGTGGGGGTGTTAGGGACACAGATTCTCCCACCCTCCAAGGCCAGTAGTTAGCCCAAGGGAATGAGGGAGGTTGGACCCTAGTTCCCCTTCCCATTGAAGTCAATTGGAAGATTTCCCGTTGACTTCAATGGGAAGATATAGAACCAAAAATTCAGACCCTTAAAATTGAAACAACTATTTTCAGGGTGTATCGGTTAAAACCAAAATTCCTACTCCTAATTCCTCAACTAATTACCAGACATAACGCTAACCACTCATTTGGGTGTTAAACACGAGTTCACTTATTGTGTCTGTTTTTGTAACACACTTCTTTCCATCTGCGTACCACACTTTGTGATCACCAAAATCATGTTCGGTAAGCCTGATCCCAAACTCCATGGAGCTGTGTGAGCACGGAGCCATGCGCGAATCATGCCGATCCCTATTGTGGGCAAATGGAGTCCTACGGATCCAGTGTGCACATCCACAGGGCTTGGGATCGGGCAGACTGACACTATGGGGCTGTCACCTGCATGTAGTTGAGGTTACAGGTAGCTAAGCCTGCTGATTCATTCCTAGTCTGGTCACCTGTGATTCTATAGGGGTACTCTATATTAAGGGGCAGCTTCCAGCGAACAGCTGGTTGGAGGGGTCTATGGAGACTATTGGGTAACCAAGAAAACATACAGCAGTATAAAGTATATAAGCCAGCCATGCACCCTGGATGGTATCCTCCATTTCAGTACATGATGGATTTATACATAATTGTTATGTCTGGCAATATCTAGTCAGATGGTCAGGGGACCAGCCATTGCTGCGTGAGGGCCCAGTGAATTTAAGGATTGTGCTTTTTTAAATCTATATTTGCCATCTCCATTTGAAAACCCTTCTTTCTCTAGTATTTAATATAAAATCTGTTATGGGAAAGGAACCAGCTTATTAAACAGGTGAAGGAATTCAAATTCCTGAGAACCACTAGTTTGATTCTTATGGGTCCCTTCTGCAACAAAAAGGGTCATTCTGAAGAGAAATTGTTCTTTACTGGTTTCCATCACATCTCTCGAATGAAGAATGCAAATGGTTATCGCCTGTCACATGGGCTAGTATCACGTGATTCTCATTGTATTTGTCTACGTATAACTGTTTAAAGCTGCTATAATGACTAAGGAGAAGATGAGAATGCGGACATAGCAATGGAGGAAAATCTGGCAGTTGTAGCTTCTGGAAGGTTGCTCCTTTGCTGCAACATTTTAAGTTTCAGCACAAGTTTGAGTGGTATTTGGACAAGCTTGGTGATCTTATCTGTCTTAGGGCATTTACGCAGATGCGTTTTCAATTATTTTCTTCCGCAGTTGGTGAAGGGCGGTATAAGAGCATATCATACAAGAACCAAATTTGCCCTTACATGTCTTTGGCGCTGGAAGATCTAAAACACTTTGTATTGAACTTCCCAATGAGGATATAAGGGCAGTTTGGCTGAACCCAATATGGGAGAAGAATAAGTTTTGTTCAGATGCTCATAAATAAGAACTCCTGTTTGCTACACAGGATGAATTGGTGATGAGAGCTGTGACATCATTTATGTTCTTAGCTATGAAACATCTGGAAGAGAGGACTGCATAAAGCTTATGTAAAAACTAGGTATATGTCCAATTATTGTACCTCCAGTTGATATTGAAGGTTCTGAATTATGTGAATTATACCTGTCTCGAATTGGTATTTTGAATGCGAATTGGTATTCGAATTGTTGGCTGATATGAATATATTTTATTTCCACTGTGGTGTATTAACCAATGCATTTTGAATATATAGTTTTACTGATATTTGGATATATAGTTTGTATGCTGATATATTTTATGTATTTTAGGCCAAGGCAAAAGCTAGTTCCGTTAATAAATTAAATTCGTAAATTCATTTGACTAAGGAGAACAACTTTAAGCCTCCATAAGCCAACAGGACAATAAAAGCCAGGGTTTTGCTCCAAACTACTTGCTTCTATTTTTAAAATGAGGTGAGGAAATCATTCAGATCATGTGACAGAATTGTTGTGTATCTGTGAGTTAACATTTTAACACTGTCGCTGATTAGCAAATTAAGTTAGTATATTGACTTTATGCATTTCTGTTTTTACGTTCTATTAAAAATGTACAGTACATTATAACTTTCTCTCCATCCACCCCATAAAATTATTATGCAGTACTTTTGGGCGATCAAAATGGTTGCTGTTTTTCCTCTGCAGATATGAGAGTATTCTGTAATAATTAAAACCCTAAGGAAAGCCCAATTCACTTCCTGATTTAGGACAGGAGCCACAGCTGCTGTGCAGGCTGTAGGTTTTCCAGATGTCTGTTTGTGTATGGTTTGGTGTTGTAATTGCAGGAAGGAAGGATACAGTTTTGCTATTGGAGGATGTTGTATCAATCAAACTCCTAGATTTCACTGCACTAATGTGGGCGCTCTGTGTATGTGTATATGTATATATGTGTGTGTGTATATATCTCCCATTTAAGTCAATGGGGGAGCTGATGTATGCATTTTGAGGGTATAATAAGGCAGCTTGCATAGTACGTAAAACAATGGTTAAGATCAAGTTTAAATACATGAAAACAGCAGCATTCCAATTAAAAACTGCCTTCCTAAGTTTCCCTTCCTTGCCTAAGTATTGAAGCATATAGGAAAGCTTACAGAGTGAGTGGTGACGCTCAGCTAAACTCAACAGTGCGAATGAAGAATGTGCTGGTGGCTTTAGCACTAGATGCTTTTGTAAGCTTTTACATGACTATAGCAGAGGATGGATCATGGTTGGATGACCAGATAATTCCTGTTCAAATCCCTCACGTAAATATCTTCAGCATTTATCAGGGGCTTAAACCTCAGATCCACTCACACCAAACCTGGTGCACTCAGCTGAGTAAAAATCAAGAATTCCATGGCACATAGAGCAATTTTAGGTAAAAGATTAAAAAATTAGAACAAACTAGTACCCGTGGCAAATACTGCATTTGTTGAATTTGCATGCATTGATTCACATCTAAGGAAGCAGGTATGAAACGCTATCTCCACCCACTTTTTTGAAATATTCGTTTCTGTTTTTTTGTTCAGTATTTTTGATCATTTCATTTTGGATAGCAGTCTAACAACCAAATGTCCCGTAAAAAAGGATCAAGAAAAATGGAGGAAAAAATAGGGGAGAAAAATAAAAATTGGATGTTCTTAGACATGAAAGTACGGGTTTCCATGTTTTCATCACAGCTGAATGCAGCGGCCAGATTTTGGCCCAGGCCAGGACCCAGATTTGCATGGTACTGCTGTGGCAGTGCTTAGCCAAGCTATTCCTCAGGATTATTCCTGAGGAGCAGCCCGGGCTAAGCACCGCCACAGCCTATACAACAGACACTGGAGAAGGATAAAGCAGGCCATCATGTTTGATCTGCTTACTAGGGATGTGAGAACAGGTTGTGGTTCGGGTTCGGCCATTCCATTCGGTTCGGGTCGTTCGCCGAATTTAGGTTCGACCTTTTGGTTCAGTCATATTCAGTTCGGGCATTTGGAAAAAGTATTGCGAGAGTGCGTGATTGCACTGGAAACTGGAAATTCGAGTGCGTGCGGAGCTGTGTGACTAGAGTGTGTGCGTTTGGCTGGGTGGCTGTTCAGTTCGTGTGTTTTGGCTGTTTGTGTTTGGTTTGGCTGTGTTGTTTGTCTGGTTGGTGAGTGTTGGTGTGTGGTGGTTTTGGTTGGCTTGGCTGTGTGTTTTAAAAATAAATAAATGAAGAAGGTTGTTGTGCTGATGCCATGGCTGGGGACCAAAGTGGTGCTCGGAGAAGGAGAAGGAGGAGGTCGCTGCCCCTGGACCTTTGGTGGTGGTGGCCGGATCCTTGGATGAGGAGCAAGCAGCGGGCACAGGAGGTGCTGCCAGGTCTGTAAACTTTTTTTTTTTTTACTTTGAGGACAAGAAAGGCTCTATCCGATAGAGCAATCTCACTGGCATGCGGGTGGGTGTGTGGGCATCAGTCAGGCACAAACAGTGGGCATCAGTGGGTAGCAGCGGATGACTGCCACAGAGAGAGAGAGGGTACTGTAGTGTGGGGGACTCTTCCATCAGTCAGGCATGAGCACGAGCAGCACCCCCACCCAAACATGTGTCAAGCTAGCAAGGGTCTCCACTCTCCAGTTGCCATCCCATTCCCTACACCCCCCCAAATAAGGGCAGGATTTGCACATGCCAGCCAGGGCCTTTCTAGTTGCAATCCCTAGCATCCCCTAGAGACCCAGGAGGGCAGGATTTGCACATGTCAGCAAAGGTACTTCAAGTTGCCATCGCTACTAGCACCCAAAGAAGGGCAAGATTTGCATATGCCAGCAATGATCTCATCCCTCCGCAGCACCCCGAGGTCAGGATCTGCATGTGCCAGCCAGGGTCACATCTCTCGTTGCCATCCCTAGCACCCCAAGGAGGGAGGACTAGAGACATCATCATAAATGCATGATATTACTTTGGTGTTCTTAATGTGTTCCCATTTCAGAG
>QEPC01007511.1:56149-91231 GCA_003113815.1 Sphenodon punctatus | reverse complement strand
TATCTAATATAATCTAAATAAATGATAATATGGAGGTAAATGGGTTGGATGGGTGAAATAGGAGGAGGATGGCAATGGATTAGGAATAGGAAGGAACAAAAACTGCTGAGAGAGGGAGCCTTCTGAAACGCCTCCTGTCAGGAACAGTGACTAGCTCAGGAGGTGTTGGGAAGGGGGGAGGCCAATGAGTTTTTTCTTCCTGCGCCCGCCTCACCGCAAGCCTCATTAGCTCCATGCAGCCTAGCCCATGGCCAATCGCAGACTGCAAAGCCAGTGGTCTGAGGCGAAAAGGGATGGTGATTGGGCAGGCTGACTGCTACTCCAAGCCTCTCCACCCCTGGTGCCTGAAAGTCTGGTCCACAGCTGACTTCCCCTCCCTGTCACGTTTTGCCTTCCTGTCACACGTTTTTGCAACCCAAACTCATCCGAACGCAATCCGAACTGGCCGAACTGTTTGGTCGTTTTGGTGTTTGGAATAGAGTTCGGTTTGGTCAGTTCGGGTTCAGGTTCGGTCGTCCGAACAGGCCGAGTTCGGGTCAAACTCCGAACTTCCGAACCGCGTTCGCCCATCCCTACTGCTTACTCTAACCCCGTTTGGGTTCACGGTGCTTCCGGGCAGCTATGGTGACCTCACAGGCTGCCATGGCTACCCATCAAGGAGGGTGCAGTCCACTACAAGCAGCATGGGCAGGGCCATGTGACTACGTCTACACATCACCCTGCCCGCTCCCATGGCCGCTGTCATGATTGTTTGGTGCTCAGACTGAATGCAGCCTGGAGTGAGGGCCTCATACCAGGCACGATTAAAGCATGATGGCACTGAAAACACACTATGATTAGGTGAATATTTATATTGGAGTGGTATGCGAAAATGTGAATATTCATAAAATCTGCTATTCTTTCAAGAATCTTCATGCCCACAACCTTCATTGGCATCCCTTTCTTCCAGTCTTGTCACTTCACTGCTGAACTTGGTCTTGCTCATTGGTAGTAGTGGTGGACACAGATTATTCTGATAGTAGCTTCATTTTAGCAAGCACACACACACACACACACACACACACACACTATTTTTAAAAGAGACACATCCACACATGGCCCTCCACTGTCCACCTACTACTTTGAAGCTGGTGCATGGGGAGGCATGCTCCTGTGACCAACACAGCGGCCACACATGGAGCACTCCTGAAAAATCCAGAGTGCCCAAGTGGACCAGGGTGGCCGCCTCCATGGACGGGGCAGTCATGCGGGGGGCCACTCATTAGAAGTCTTCCTCACACACTTCATGTGCATGGGGGCCGACTGTTGCCCCATGCACCAACCATGGATCCCCTACCTCAATCATTGCTCATTTAAAACACACACACACACGCACTTATTCACTTCAAAAAGTAATTGACCCAGTTACCGTAGCAATGAGAGAACTCACAGAAAGGGGTCAGAGAGAAAGGGAGTAGGAAATACTAAAGTGTTTTTCCATCTAGAGGTTTTTCCATTTATGATTCCCTCAGGAAATTAAGACAGCTTGCTTTCATCCACTCTTTGTGAACATCCCAGTTCTTGCAGTCCATCTTGACTGAGATCCAGGACAAAGATGCCATGGAAAAGCTAAGTGGCCTTTTTGCATGAGAGATGGTGAGCTGCCTACAGATGGTCCATGCCACGTGCTGATCTAGGGGGTAAGAGTGGTAATCTTTAGGGATGGGTGAACGCGGTTCGGAAATTCTGACCGCACTCAACCAGTTCGGTCAACCGAACCGAACTTCCGAACTGAACTCGATTTTCGAACCGAACCGAACTTCCGAACTGAACCAAACCAAACCGAATTTCCAAACCCAGTTCTGTTTGCCCATCCCTAGTAATCTTCTAGTAAGTGGAAGAAAGAAGCCCTAGGTAAGTTCAAATAATTTATCCTATCAAAAGTCATAGTAAGCTTACTGTTGCACAAATCTAGAAAAGGGCTGTGAAGATAATTCACATATTAATTCCTATGAATGAATATCCACATTCACCACGACCACCACCACCAAGTTCGCAACTTCTTATTTGTTTAATTTCATTTTGGTATTTCTGTTATTTTGGTATGGTATTCTGGTATTCAGTGCTTTATTCACTTGGACGGTACTATGTAGCATCACTTAAGTGAACAAGTTTCTGAATACGGGTGTGCAATTCATATCGTTTTAAAAATACTTACAAAAATGAATGGAGTCCCATTTGTTTAAAGATAATAATAATTTAAAAATCACTGCACACATGCAAAATGGCCGCTATGGCTGTTCTGTATATGCCCTTTCCCAAAATGTTGCCAACCCTGCCAGCACCATTTTGGAAAACAGCATGGTCTGGCAGCTATTTTGTGCATATACAGTGATGGTAATTTTTTTTATTTTTTGTTTTAAAAGATCACTGTACACGTGCAAAAATGGCCACTGAACCATTCTGTACATGTGCACTTTTCCACAATGGTGCCAATGCTGCTGGTGCCATTTTGGAAAAGGGCCATGCAAGAGTAAAATGCCCCCAGAGGTTATTTTACACAAACAGTGATTTTATTAAAAATATTTTTAACAAAATAAAATGGAAAAATCACCCCAAATCAGTAGGGTCATTTATGAAACCCTCCCCAAAACAACGGGGTTTAAGTAAATGAAAACCACTGGAGTTTCTTCTGCACACCCCTAGGAACATGAAAATACCAAAACAAATATTTGGAACTGCAAATGAAGCAGGAAGTGAAAATACTGCTTCAAATTCACTTATTTATTTTATTTTGTTTATTTTTCAAACGTATATGCAACTCCTCCCACAAGGGCTCAGGGTTACTTACAATAATAAAACAAATCACACAGTAAAACACGCCATCCCTCCCTTCAAAATTCTCCCCCCACCTCACAACCCTACCCCACCAAACCTCATCCCCGCCCACCAAATGCTCTTCCAAATAAAAAAGGTTTTACTCTTCATTCAACTGGATACAAATACATCAAATTAATTGAATCTGGTATTCACAGAGAACATTTGTTTCAGTCCTAATAGAGAAATAAAAGATTCTGACTAATCTTTCCAATGGAATTACCTCTTGCATACATATATTAAAAAAGAAAATCACCGAACAAAGTTTTTGTGCAAGTGCTGTATTACTGAGACAATGGGGATTTAGTGTGTTTTTTTAGCATCTTCTATTGCCCTTTGAGAAGAGTTATTCAGTCTAGCTATTTCTAAACACATAGGGCATTTTTAGACAAGACAAAAAACGCATCTGATCCTTTAATCAGCCGCCTTACTTTGTTCTTGTCTAAATGCTTCACGCGGTTTGCAGCCGCATCTTTCGCGCGTCAGACCAGCCCTGCAATCCTTCCCCCTCAAATCCGCATCAGTGAGTTGTCGTCACGGTAGTGAGACGGCAGGTAGCGAGACGGCCTTTGCGCTGCTCATTTTAAAGTGCCCTTACTGCCCTGAGCAAAGAGATTCCATGTTTCTGTTCACACTCAAGATCAATCTTTAAGTTCAGAATTTGCAGACTAGAGCTGAAACTAGCTGCCAAAATGGGTATACCCGATTAATTTCCAGTACATGAATCAACCCAACATCGAGTACTGATTGGTACACAATTGTAACCAGATTCGGGTACACGATGTCCCAGACTATTGACTTCTGTCCTGATTTTGGGGGGTTTGCTGTCGAGGAAAGCTAACTTCAGTCCCAATTTTTTTACTTCTGGTCCCAATTTCTTGTCTTTCATTCGGATTTATCAGTTTTCTCTCCCTATATACCCATCGATCATTGAGAAATTGGTACTGGAAATTACAAATTTTCTGGGTATCTGGATGTCTGATTGGAACCCGTTTAGCCTGTGGGGTACTCAAAAACACAGGTATTACCTGAGGGTAGTAAAACTTAAGTACCAGTTATTTTTGCACTTATTTCAAACAGAGCTATCAGCCCATAGAAGGTTTTCTGGACCAATGGAGAAACCAGTTGATTGAAGGTATTTCTGGGTGAAATCCCCCACCACTAAAATCAATGGCAAAACTCCCATTGACTTTGATGAAAGTTTACCCTGCTCATTTTTTCTAGTTCTGCCACTGACCTTAAACAAACCAGGTCACCTCTCTGCCAGCAGGAACCTGCAGACAGTACCAAAAAATGTGCACTTAGCACAAACACAAGTCCTACCCACTTCAAGGAGACTTGAACCCAGGCTAAGTCCTGGATCTATCCACCCAGAGTATCCTGCCCTAACTCTGTGTTTTGCCTTTCTACCACTCTCCCGTCTCTTCTGTCCACAACAGAGTTGAAACCGTTATCTGAGGCTATCGGTAACTGTCATATTGGCAGTAACTGAATCAAAAACAACTGGTTATTGAGCAGTAAGCATTTACTAACTAACAATTTAACTGAGTTATCACAGGATTATGCTGCTGCTTTCTGTTTTCCCATCTTTTCCATAGCTACTGGCTTGTTCCATTGCCCCATAATTCCTTTCCTGTTTACCCCACGTACCCAGGTTTCAAGTTTTACTCAGTTTCTCTTTGGATGCCTAATTCTCCTTGAGGTACCCGGTGCCCCAAAATACAGGTATTACTGGGGCATCTCAGGATGCTCCCAGACACCAATCCCGGCACCCACAGCTCCCCGGGCACACACAGATGAGAAGAGGCCTCCTTGCCCCTCCGACTCAGAAAAAACAGAGTGGGAAAGTTCCCTGCTCAACTGAGCAGCATGTGGGCCGGGGAGAAGTAGGGAGCAGCAGCCAGGAGTCTGGAACAAAGAAGCAGCAGCCCAGTCAGTGAGGTGAGTCATCCCAAGGCCTGGGGAGTCGAATAGCCCATTGGTTCGTGTTCAGGAACCAGTTGGTTCCTGAATGCGACCACAGCGAGTTCGGTGGGATGCCCGACTGGCTAGGTACCTGGTTACAGCTCTAATCACTGAAGGATGCAGTTATTTGATTAAACAACCAATTATTACTTGTGGTTATGAAATTAACTATCTGCTTTAGCCTTAGTCCACACTGATAGAGATCGTGCCTGCCCAGAAGAGTGTCTAGCACAAGAGCATATTGGTCTCGGGAGCCCTTAAGACACTAATAATAGGTTCTAATTATAATAAAGCGCACTGCCAATGATGTTGATGAGGATTCCTTTTTTTGAGTCCATTAGCACTCAATGTGGCTGAGCCCAAGCCCTGCAGATGAGTGTGCGTGTGCAATCCACATGTACCCCCGTTACAAGGACTGTGGCGCGTGCGCAAACCATGCAGAAATCATGCAGAAGCCACACGCATACAAGTTCTGGATCGTGCACACTGTGTGCTTTTTTCATTGTAATGCTTTTAGCATGTCACTTTCCCAATATTTGGTTGGTATAACAATTACATTTTTGGAACTTGGTAAAATGATTTAACAATTAGCCAAATGGTGAGGTGGGAAAGGTTGTCCTCAATGCAGCAGTCTCTCTTAGTAACATACTAATCTGCAGTATAGAGATCTCCACTTTCATAATTTTACCTTCCTGCCGTACTGAACCTAGGAAAATACAAGACTCTTCTATTTGCAGCTAGAGTGCAGAAGACACACACAACCTGTCTGTGGATATTCATAAAGCCTTGGGGGTCCCGGACTGGCCCTAGCTCACGTTCCCTCCCCTGAACAGGGTTTGTGTCTGAGTAATCTGTGTAGATTTTAAAATCTGTTGGCCTCCCCCTGCACAATGTGACCTGCCCACAAGCCCCCACCTTGCTCTCCTGCAGAGTCAATTACAGTGGAGTTTGGCTCCGTGGGACGCAGAGGATGTGGAGTTCCCTTTGCTGGCCCCCTTCGTGCAGAGGAACTATAATGGTTCTGTAGCACTCCATGCCTTCTAATGGCCCCTCTGCAGCAGGGTCTTGTTTTACAGTTTTTCAAGTAAAAAATGGCCTGATTCATTGCTGTGAGGCACATGGAGGAAAGTCAAATTTATCGCCGCTAGTCAGACATAATTGGGGAGGGGGGAGTTTAACACCATCTGACTTTCAAGTTTGCAAACTGACATGAAACTCCACGTCAGCACTCTGTGCTCTAGGAAATTGACATTATCGGCTTAGCTAGTAAATATTTCAGATGTGCAATGGTTGTTTTTTTTGAGATCTGTGATCTTCCATCCTTGTACAAAGTTATGCTGCCCCCTCGCCACACCCACCCACCCACCCAACAAACAAGGGCTTATTCTCTATTTCCCTCCTTAATGAGAAAGGGATTTTTTTTTTTACAGAACTTTGGCTGATGTTAATGAGAAATGCTCACTAAAATCCTGTGTGCAAGGAGAATAAAATAAACCTGAATGAAATAGGATAACAGGTTAATGTCATAAATATGTCACCCAGAAAGTAAAATGAACACAGGAGGCAAAAAATTATTAATACTGAGAGTTTAGGAAGACAGCTTGTCATTCAAGCAACTTAGAGGAATAATTTAGCATTACTTTTACTCCTGTAATTTTTATACAATTTGATTTGCTCTAATTCTCTCTCTCTCAAACTTTGATCACTCTCCTCTCTTTGTATCCAACAGTACAACTGTGTTATCTCAGCCAAAAGCTGATTTAAGAAATTCCAAAAATGAAACCTCAAGGAAATATGCTCATTTCTCTCTTAAACAGGCATAAGTATTTCCTTATAATTGTCCCCTTTGCACTGGTGCATAAAATTAGGGGTATTTTAAGCCCTAGGGCACATAAAAGGGATTTTTTAATCTTCCCACCCAAGGGAAAAGGTCACCTCCAGCCTCCCTTGGAAGGGAACAAGCTGCTGCAGTAAAGAGAAGCTATCTGCTGCTGTTGCCTCCCTTGTGCCCTTTGGGCAATTTGCCTAGGAGCACATCACTTCCCTGTGTTGCTGTAGCTTGCTCCCGCACATGGAATGACTTGAAGTGACTAGATCCCTCTGTTGCCTCCTTGAAGAATGAATTGGGAAACTTCATCACCTATCTGTAATAGCTGACCTATGGAGCCAGCAGCAACATGTGACTCTGTTCCCATCTTCCAACTTAAAGGTTGTGGCTTTTGTGGCTTAAGCCGTTAATTATGAACTATTATTATTATTATTATTTATTATTATTATTAATTAAGGATGTGGCTGAACGATCAGGTCACCATGACATGCCCCTTTTGCCTCTCCTAAAATGGCCCTAATGATGATCACTCCGCTACCTGGGTCAACTAGTGAAGAGGAAATGTTGCTCAGCCTCCACCTAGACTTTCTCTTGTTATAGAACTGGTTGTTGCAAATGATTAATTTGAACATCTATTATAGGCATGTTAGTACTTTTCTGAAAAAACATTGCTGTTTCCTTTCTTTTTGCACACTAAGTCCTATATGCCAAGTTTTTCTTTGTTCAAAATGGCTCTTTGCACAAACATAACATGAAAACGTGTGATTCTAATTTTTGTTCAGAAGTAAGTTTGGTTTCTACTCAAAAACTGGCCGATTGCCAATGGAAAATAGGGGGCCTCTTTATTGGAAAAACTAATGTACTTTGGCAAAAATTTCTGTGAATATGGTCCTGTCTTGAGTTCACAATGAAGTGGTGGTTGATTGGAAGTCAGCTTTTGGCCAGATGAAATTGCTTCAGGTACTTATTTGTCTGGAAGGTGTGTTTCAATCTGGTTTAAAGTCATCCTCATTCTGTAAACATACCAATTCTTTTAATAAGCACAGAGCTGCTTTCCAAATTATCTCCAAGTGGCCATTATCTTGTATGGCAATAATATGAAAACATATTATTGTGCCTGCATCCTCATAAGAACAGACGAAACATGCTTTGGGATAAAAGAGGCATCGGCCACAACTTTATTACAATATATATACACTTAAACAACAAGCAAATAAGGAAAGAACCTGTGTGTAAAAAGCGGGCAGAAACCATGCTAATACGAAGCAGGCAAAGGGGCTGAGCTAAGTCTCGCCCCTTAAACCCAGGTGAATCAACCCTTCAAATTCATCCTCCCCTTGGGTCAGGGCAGGTTAACGCCCTGTACCAGCTGTCCAGAGCCTGGGCTGGGGCCCCCGTCCTTAAGACCCCCCGCTCCCCGAATAGTGACAGGGTGCAATCACATCCCCTTAGCTCTTAGGGAGCCTTACCACAGCATGGTTCCTACCCCGCGAACCACCACAAAAGGGGGGAGTAAGAAACTTCACTCAACCCCTTTCCCCCACACAGGTATCCCAAAATGCATATGCAAGCCTGCCCTCAAGTCCTCCAACCAGACAGCATTCCCTTCCACAGATAAATGCACGCCATTGTCAAGAAAAAGGCCTGCATCTCGGCACATGATCTGCTTGTGGTGCACTACCCGGCCTTGTTAATTTTATGCTTGGCATGCTCTATTTTGCCTGGTGCAGTGGCGTATCGCCAATTCCAGCGCTCCAACAAATCCGATCACCATATGGAGGACCTAGGCCATGCCCCCATCAATTTGGGGATGTGAGTCTTCATCTCCCCTGTGGGTTTTTTTTTTTTTTTTTTTTTTTTCTTTGGTGGTCAGGGGCAGGTGATCGCCGGGCAAGGAAATGGGGATGGCATAGGCGTGTAAACCAGGTGTGACGCCCGTTCACCTGTAGGTGGCTTGGGCCTCAGAGCAAACTGCATTAGTATCCCACACCGGGGTCGCAGCATTGGCATCCAGAGCCAGTGCTGCCAATTTTTCCCCAATACCACTGCCCGGCATGACCCGTGGTTGATGTGCTGGGCCCTTCCACCCCTCCCATGTTACAGCCTTGGGCATCCCGCACCCCCCCGGGCCCAACAGTACCAATAACTACGGGACCCATAGAAATATGAAAACATATTATTGCCATACAAACTTCACATTTTTAAGAAACCAAAAGAAAAAGGTTAACTGGCCATGTACAAATGTCCACTTCTAGACACAAGTTTATTCTTCTGACTTGAGTCCCAATCCTACAATGTTTCTGTATAGGACTTCCAGAGGACTTTCATTCCTAAAGGTGTTGACTTAATTAATATAGTTCTTACCAAAGGGTTTTCTGTATCATGCTCTCCTCCCTCTACTTTGAGATAAACACATGTTGCTTCTATGCGATTTCACCCATTCTTTTTTCCAAAGCGCTTACAGGCATCTTTTCAAACACTGCCCAGTTTGACACGTTTGAAAAGTAATCATCCCACTAAACCTACACTCATTAAAACGCTGAGATCAAGTTGGAGGGGGAAAAACATTTCGGCATGATTACTGAAGAGTACAAACTGTGGTTGAAATAGTGGGAACACACTGCTGTGGCACATGAAGTCATCCTTCTCAACCACCTTCACTTTCTCTCAGTCTTGGTCACAGGTTCCTCTAATTTGGTGAAAGTGGAAATGTAAATGTTAGTTATATTTCTAGCCCTTTCATCTATGAAGCCTAAACTGTCAGCTGATCATTTGACATGAACGGAATAAGCACTTAGTTTCTGTTTATCATAGAGTTGGAAGGAACCTCAGAGGTCATCTAATCCAACCCCCAGCTCAGTGCAGGAAATCCACAGCTATAGCATTGCTGACAGATGGCTGTCCAGCCTCTGTGTGAACCTCCAGTGAAAGAGAACCCACCACCGACCTAGGCAATTTGTTGTACTGTCAAACTGCTCTTACCATTATGAAGTTCTTCCTAATGTTTAAACGAAATCTGCTTTCTTTATTTCTAGTCTTGCTTTCAAGGCTCACAGAGAACAAGTATTTGCCATCTTCTAGGTGACAGCCCTTCAGGTATTTGGAGACTGCTATCATGTCTCCTCTTAGTCTTCTCTTCTCTCTAAATATAGTATATCCAGATCTTTCAACCTTTCCTGGTAGGATGTGGTTTTCAGACACCCGACCATCTTTTTTGCCCTCCTCTGAACCGGTTCCAATTTATCGATGTCTTCCTTAAAGTGTGGTGCCCAGAACTGGACACAGTACTCCAGGTGATGTCTGACCAGCGCAGACTAGAGTGGACCTATTGCTTTTGGTCACATGGAGCTATATTTCTGTTAATGCAGCATAAAACTGAATTAGCCGGTTTTTTGCAGCTGTACCACGCTGCTGACTCATGGTCCGCTTGTGATCAATTACAAGCCCCAGATCCTTTTCACAATTACTGCTACCAAGCCAGGTATCCCCCATCCTGTACCTGTGCATTTCATTTTTCTTACCAAAATGCAGAATTTTACATTCGTCTCTGTTGAACTTCATTTTGTTAGTTTCAGCCCGGTTTTCCAACTTATCGAAATTATTCTAAATTTTATTTCTGTCTTCCAAGGTGTTAGCTATCCCTCCCCATTTCATCTGAAAATTTGATAAGCATTCCCTCCACTCCTTCATCCAAGTCAGTAACAACTATACTGAACAGTACCCGGTCCATGGAAAGGGCGCTTTCCTACGATACTTTCCATGCACAATTTGCCTCTGGGAGTGAATCCAGAAGGCAAGGCATGTGGGAGCGCCGCCCCACCCCCCTGTACATTTTTGCTGGCTATCATGCAGAGGAGTGCAGAGTATGGAAATCCATCTCTATAATCCTCTATGGGATCGCCAGCAAAAACGTGCACAGGGATGCTCCCACAATACAAACCCTGTGCATGCTTTGCCTTCCAGCTTTCCTGGAGGCAAATTTTTAATGGAAAGTATCGTGGGACAGCACCAAGAAAGGGAGGGTGTTTTCAGATGGATGTGGGACTTCCCACCCCGGAAGATGCTCTGGGGGCACGTCCGCCCGCTCCCAGCCCCACCTGGGTCCGCATGGCGTCCTTCTGTGCAGTACTCCCGCCACAAACATCATAGAGTTGCAGGTTTTCCACCTGTAACTTGGAACTGACACTGACTTTCCAAAAGGAAGCTGGAAGATTTATTTATAAAGGTTTTGAGTTCTTCTGAGGAAAGACTTCACAAAAATGAGAGGCTGCAATATCTTTAACAACAACAACAACAGCAGAAAACAAGAGCTTCAGCAATGTTGTAATCCCAGCTCCTAGGCAACCCCTACCAGCAAATCTGGGGTGATGGATTTGTTTTGACTGCAGACCTACACAGACAAATGGAACAGACAGATGGTATGATGTTCATTCATGATACATGACCTCAGATCATAATCTAGCCCAGAGTGTTTGTGTTATGACAAAAGGAGACAGTCTGACTCCAGACCAGTGGAGTGAAGGGAGCCTTAAAACTCTGCTAATGAGATAGGATGATCCCTCTGGTTTGGAGAAATTCAGGAAAAGCATAGAACTATGGGTTGGAGCAAGAGACTCATTTTTGGACAATGATTTTTTTTAGGTGTAGCATTTCACACAGCCTCTAATCATTACAGTGCTGGAGATTAAAATGGAGATAGTCACAGGATACTTAATTCTAGCATTTTTTGTCCCTATGATATTGAGTGAACATGACCAGAAATGGGGTAATTGGGGTAGGGGAAGCCCCATTATAAGACTGCTTTATCTAAAAATGTCCAGCCATATTGTCTCATAAGCAATGCATGTGCTACAAATATTGTAGGTGATTAAGCCTCTCTCATTAAAAATTACCTCTTCAAAAATTCTTTGTAGATGCACTGATTGGACAGATGTAAAGTTTTCTTTTCTTGGCAAATGTGGTCAGCATTGTTTAACACAACACGTGTATGCTGCCTTAAAAGAACTAGTGTATACAAAACAAACAAACAAAGGAACTAGTATATCCAAAACAAACAAACAAAACAAAACAAAAAACCCAAACCCAAACCCAGATGTGCCCCTGCTTCTCATTTCATTTTCTCTCCTTTTAAAAGTATTGTCTTTGTTTGCAGCAGCTCCCATCCTGGAATACTAGTCAAAGTCATAGGAATTACTGTTAACTCAACAGGACAAAAAAAAAGTGTGGGAATGGAATTGGTGAGCATGGATAGGGAAGGAACTAGATTGAGGGTGCAACGCTCACATGAGAGGAGAGAAATAGGCACTGGGACAGAAAGCACTGAGTGTCCAGCAGTTATTGCATCGTCAAAATGGGTTGCAGATGATGATTTTGCTCTTAGCTTTTCTAGCCTCCTCTTCCCAGGCAGTTAGTCGAGGCTACCCCATCTTTAATTTGCCAGCTTATAACAGCTGCTTCTGCTGCCACCACAGAAAGAGAAATGATAGCGTTCAACCCTTCATTTCATCCCCCTTACCTAAAAATCCTCTCGTTCCAGTCTGTCTGACCACTTGACAAGGCTTTTTTAATTAGCAGAGCTTTTGGGGGGCCCTTAAATATGCTTTGCATATACAGAAAAGCTAGACAGCCTTGGAAATTCTTGATTTGATGAAAAACATCCTGCTGTGAATATAAAATGGCACAGTGCACAGAATAACGATTCTCATAATTGAGATTGTCATGTGCCTTATTAGGAAGCATCATTTACCTGGGATATTGGGTGTGTGTGTTTTAAGACTGCCCCAATATTTTATAGCCTATTTCATATTATATTTTTGGTCTCGGTGCTGTTGCATGGATTCCGACTTAAAAGGCTTATATGTTTGCCTTCAATTAGGCATAAAAGGGCTAGGACACAAACTGTCATTCAGGTACTTTGTTGCATTCTGCGACATGGAAATACTGATACAGCAGAGACTTTTTTATTGGGATGCCTCAGATATAAAATTACTGAGTAAGTGACTACCCCAAAAAAAGGAAAGGCAACCGTAGTCACCATGACAGTATTCCCATAGTTCTGTCCCATTTAAGTAGATCTCCTGACTAGTAGGGATCTGATTAAGTGGAGCAACTGTTCTTGTGTGGATGAGTCAGCCTAAAAACTAGTCTCTTTTCTCACATTTACATAGGCACCTGCAATGTGTGATATTTCATTGAAGTGGCATATACTTCATGTTAGCAAACAGCCTCGGTTAGGAGAGAGACATCTGAAGGAAGAAAGCTAAAATGTCTCCGTATCCCTGGCATTCTCTGACATAGTTCATGGAAAGGCTTACTTTAATCACTTCCTAATTGTATAGCACAACTGACTAATCTCTTTGCTGTACCTTAGAGACCTGATAACAAGCATCATCAACCTCTCTGGAGCGGACACAGAAGACATTGGTCAAATTGCCTTGAGCTGACTTTGTTTGCTGGTCTGCAATTCTGTTCCGGTTTCCCCTGGAAAACAAAGAAACAAGAGATTTTATGTGATGGTTCAAGACACATTAACTAGATCAGCTAGAAATGATACTGACATTGTTACAGAAAAGGACTACTAGTGCCAGATTATATAAAACGTAAAATTAGATTTCCATGAGTTTGTAATTTGACCTTCTAAATTTTGCCACAGTTTCAAGATTAAACTAAGCATGCAAAGTCTTGAACATGGAGCAATTTTAATACAAATAATTTAAATACTTTATCCATTTATTTTTTATTTAAGTACTAGCTGGTTACATTTTCTTTCTTGCATCTTAGGAGTTGTTGATTTTTTATTTAGTCAGTGTCCCTTTTTTTAAAGGGACACAATGACTAAGCCACCATACAAATGTGAGATTTGCTTTGTGAAATTTGACATGTCAAAGTGATGTCATTTTGGAAGACAGATGGGGTTAAAACTTCTGTGTTAAGTGCAGTAGTGTTCTGCATACTCTGTTTTGGTATGCACAATATGGCCAAATGTTTCAAATCAAGATTTTTAAAATGCATATTTAGACTTCTAAACAGAAATAGTTTGCTTTTCAGATATACTGAGCCACTATACATTTTATTGAAGCTAACGGAAGCTGCAGATTAAAACATTTGGTAAGCCGTGAGTAATACCTGCATTTTCAAGTACTGGCCATTTTAAAATGGACTGTGGTGAGTGGGTGGGTGTGCGCCCATTCCCACAGGCGCACACCCATCTCCACCTACGGAGCATCGGGCATTGGAGCCCATTGCTCCGTGTGTTGGTGATAGGTAGAGATGGGTGTAGCGTGGGAACACGCACGCACCCCCACCCCATCCCCCATGGCACCTCCACCAATCTCCACGCAGCAAAACTCCATGGATATGAGTGAGGGCGTCTCATGTGAAAAGGACCACTGTTTCAAGTATCTAAACAGATACCCGAATACTGTTCAAGTACTTGAAATACCAAAATACTGATAACCAGTATACCAAAATAGTGAAATTACCCCCCCCACCCCAAAGGAAATAATACCTGAAAAACTCCCCAAATCTGGGATGAAATCAGGACAATTTTGGTATGCTAATTGTCAGTATTTTGGTATATCAGTATTTTGGTATTTCAGGTACATGATTGAAAACCAGTTTGAGTACCAAAAAGTATCCGAAGTATTTGGTTTGTTTCAGGCACTGGAAAATAATTGTTTTTGTGGGTACTCATTTAAACTCTACTGCAGATACTCAGCACCAACAAAAATTCAATCAAGCTTCTGTTTTGGTGCGTAAGTGTAGATTAGCAGCCAAGGCTGGGACCTTCAAAGGGGTTAGGCACCCAATTCCAAATAAATCCAAGAGACGATGAACATCTTGTTTCCATAAAGCTCCTCTGAAAATCTTAGCCCTAATTTTTGGGGTGTTGACTTGAAAATGCTGCCCTTCATTCTTAGTGTTGTAATACCTTCTGAAGGAAGACCCCAATAACAAGTTTGTGGGTCACATTTTCAATGCTGCCCTCCTGATTTAGGAGCTTAAGTTACATTTTCAAAGCTGCTTTTAGACATGTGTGGTGCAAAATCATGTTGCATGTAAAAATCCCGTGAGTGTGGCTTAGTGACGCAACATCTCACGTGTTACAGCTGGTTGCTCATTCTTTTACAACTGCAAACTAAATACCTCTATCTAAATACCCCACACATTAAACTGCAAACTAAATATCTTGATATCGAGGTATTTAGCTTGCAGTTTTAAAAGAATGCGCAATTGGTTATAACGCGTGAGAGGTCACGTCTAAACCACACCCATGGGATTTTTACATGCAGTGTGATTTTGTGCCACTCACATCTAAAAGCAACCTTAGGCACTATGTCAAAACTCTTTCACAAAAGTGATTTTCTTATTAGGTGATGAGGGCTGCTTTTGAACTGTTATGGTATGTTAAAATAATATATGAAACTATTTACTTTGCAATGGACTGTGATGGTTTTATAAAGAGTTCTTGTGGCCTGACACATGTATCAGTTTTTCCGTGCTGTTAGGCCCTTTGGAGTTAACTCTCCTCTGGTTCCATGGAAGTCTTTGGGGTTGAGACTCTGAAAGTAATTTAGGGGATTGAGAGACACGCTTTCCATTAATTTTAATGGAAGACGATGCCTGTCTAAATCCCCCTGATAGCTCTGAGAAATTTGACCTTATAATCTTTTCTCTTTTGTTACCAGTATTAAAAAAAAACAGGAAATTAAACCACCCTAAACACCAGTGTTTAAATAAAATTAGCAGTTAAATGTTTAGTGTAGTGCCAGTGATTTAACCACACAATCCCCATTAATGTTCATAAACCTTTATCTAAAGGGTCAGACAAATTTACAACTGTCTCTGGTAGTTCTACAAAAGGAAGGCATTTCACAATAAAGGCCGAGGCTCTACGCTTCACTCACCCCATAGTTTTTTTGCTAGGGACTGTGACTGTTATATCAAAATGAGGCACATTGAAAGGATACAAAGTCTAGGCTCGAAACCAGAATTCTGAACCCTGTAACCAAAACATACCTATACCTCAGACCCATAGAGAGAGAGAAAGAGAAAGAGACACACACACACGAATGACTTACAGGAATAAAGCCTGACGCAAGTGTGAATTTAAGTTAAAAATGCTAGTTATTTGTTAACTTTCCATTTTGTTCGACTTGGTTCTTATTCTCTTAACCTGTGCATCTTTGTTAGGTATTATACTTATTGTGGTGGTGCCCCAGGATGAAACAAGAACAGAGTTTCATAGTGCTAGGTACTGTGCAGACAGAGTAATACAGTCCCTTCCATAAAGAGCCAATAGTCTGAAAAAGACAACCGTTTGTTTGTCTGAGGTACATGTTAGCAAACTGTCATAGCCATTGCCTCATCCTGGTGGTCAAAAATATACAGGCTTGTCTCCTCATCACTCATGTTACCATCACTCACCCAGTAATGGCAGCTTGCATGACTTTTATGCAGGGGGTAGCCAATCTCAAGAGTTCATCAGTCAAACCAAAAAAATCATGAGGTGGGTTTTAAAATTATGAAAATTTAAACAGAATTTTTAGGATTTTGCTTTGTATTTACCAAAGTTCACAGAGTCACATTCTCCATAACCATGATGACTAGAACTTTAATTTCACAACTTTACCAGGAATTCCCCAATTTTAGTCTTTTAAAACCCTCTAAAATCATGACCCTGGTGATTAAATTGTGAGAGTCGGCACCCTTGCAATTTGTCCTGTTCTCCTCTATCTTCACAGGTTCTTTCATGCTCACTCCTACTCACAGAATTGCTTGGGAAGTTTGCCTATAAACCGCTAACCTTTCTGAAGGCCTCCTACTGCTTCTGTGGGTGAAAACAGACATGACGCTAACCACCCTTTAACCACCCTTGGTGGTTATTTATACATGTTGCAGGGCTGTATTGGTGCCCTATGCAGCCCTGACACTGCATAAATTACCACCAAGGGTGGTTAAAGGGTGGTTAGCGTCATGTCTGTTTTCACCCTTTGACACAACAAGAAAACAGCTGATCATGTTGCCTCATCTTTGTAATCTGTGTATGTGCACTAAACAGTTTGTCCATATTTAGATGGATTTAGAAGGACAATATTGGGGGTGAGGGGAAAGGCAGAACTGAAGTGGAAGTGAATTTGGGGAAGATGGTGGGAGGGGAGATGGTTGAGGGAGCATGGGAAGATGGGAATGTTGGCTACAACATGTTAAACAGATACAAGGTTCAGACCTGCAACTAGGCACTGGTGTCTGTCTAGAACAGGGATGGGGAACCTCTGGTCCAGGGGCCAAATGCAGCCTGCAGCCATTACTTGTTTGGTTCCTTTGCAATTTCCACTCCTGTCTAGGGATGTGCGAACATGGTTCGGATGTTTGGAGTTCGGGTCAAACTCGGGCTGTTCGGACGATCGAACTGAACATCCAAACTGAACGTTCAAATGGCCGAACAGTTCAGAAAAGTTTGGATGAGTTCGGGGGCGGGAAAAATGTGACTTTGGGCGGGAAAAACATGACTGGAAGGGGGAGGCAGCTGAGGAGCAGACTTTCTGGCACCAGGGGTGGAGACCAGGGGTGGTTTCAAGGCCAAATGATACCGATACTGAAAAAAATATTCAATTTTGGTATCGGTATTGATAGTGCTATTTTCGGATGTTCGGCCGAGTTCGGCTGAACCGAACTCCGCTGAACCAAACAACCGAACCCGAACTCGGGTTTCGAACTGAATGACCGAACATCCAAACCGCATTCTGTTCGCACATCCCTACTCCTGTCCCCATGTTCTCAGAATGAAAGAAGCAAAGAGGAGAGCATGCACCTGAGGATGTGGGTCAGATCCATCATCTAGACTATTCCTTTCCTTACCTCATTCTCAGTGTGCCCTCACATTCCCCTCCTTCAACGTTTATCTGGTCCACAGAGGTTATATTAATTTTCAAAGTGTCTTGCAAGAGGGAAAAAGATTCTCCACCCCCGATTTGACACACTGGTCACTTGGATTCTGTGCTGTATACGGTTCAGCCTGCTTTGCCTGTTACTAGGTCTTCTCCAGTGTTTGGGACGTGCCTCATATCACTTGACATTTTCTACTGTTTGCTTATATTGTTCTGTAGTACTAGCCTCAGATCACTGTTTAATGTATACTAACATTTTCTATGCATGGCCAGCCCTAGGAAAGGTGGGTCCTAGTCCAGGACAATGTGGGTCAGTGCCTATGAGGTGGAGATAGTGGGTCTGGGAATGGGGCTAGTAAGTACTAGCCATGGCAGGAACCATAGGGGTGGTGGAAAGGTGACAGAATTTTGCCACTTCTGTGAACCTGTCTCTGTGCTCATAGCAGGAGTTTCCTGCAGGGCCCTTTCTCCATCTCTCCATGGGAGGAACTGCCAGAGAGGTGAAAGAACCACTCACAGGAGTTGAAGCAGTGCTGCCCTTACCTCCAAGCAGCTGAGTCCTTCTGCCACACCACTGACACTATGACTACTAGGATTGCCACCTATGGTGGTTTTTTGTCTGACACTCCCTTAGTCCAAAATGGAAGTATCCGGTAAAAAAGTGACTGAAGGTGGCAACCCTAATGACTCCTACTGGGCCCTGTCGTTGGAGCTCTCACCCACTCTTTTCCCCTCAGTACTCAGCAGGGACTTTTGAGGGGCGCTTTCCACCATACAACCAGCAGGGGGAGGGGCACATGGAAATACCCATCCATGAGTCTAGGGCCCTCAAATGGGTGGGGGATGGGTGGGCGGTGGCAGCGGGTGGAGGTGGGCGTGCGGCCGTTCCCACGGGCACACGCCCATCTCCACCCACCTCCATGCACGGAGCAACCGGCATTGGTGCCTGTTGCTCCATGCATGGGTGGAAGTGGGTGGATCGCGGAAGCAAATATGCACCCCCACCCATGGCGTTTGCATGGGTGCCCCCCCCTACATGAATGTGAGGGGGGACACCTGTGTGAAAAGGACCAAGGGGATTGCTTCTGAGGCTACTGTGACCAGTGCTTCCCACGGACACACACACACGCACGTACGCACGCACGCACGCACACACACACCAGCCACCCAGCTGTGATTCTATGGCTAGTTACAAGAGGGGTTTTTAAACAACCCTGCAGCTATGGGTATAAATCCCATCACTGACTTATTTTGTATGAACAGAAGGACAACAGACACCTTGTTCCTAAGTAGGAAAGCAGAGCGTGATCACCAGGCCAAAAGTAATACTTTCTGTTATAAAATACTTTCACCTGTCTGGTAACCCCAAGGCTGAGAATTCTTAGTTCATCTCACCCTCCCCACCACCTTAAAGAGTTGTTTGCAGCACAGCACTATTTGTAAGGTCCTAAGAACCTCCCATATCTCCGACTAGACTTTGAGCCTGGGTGTGCAGGAGTAAATTGGTGATGCACACACCTATTACTTTTGGTGTGGAGGGATAAGGAGTGTACTGGTTAGCTTAGCTGAATTGGTGCAGAGGCCATTATAATTTCCTGCTGATACAAGCAAGAATGTTTCCTGGAACCCCTGGTCCTTCCCTGTGCTGGTCATTTTCTTCACTTCACAGAGAACTTGTAGCAAAGTCAAGATCTATCTGAAGTCTGAAACGTTGTCTACATTGATCCCAATTCAGGAAGAGCGGGTGATATTTTTATTAAGACACACACAAAAAGAATTAAAATCCCTTCAGCTAATGTTTCTTAGCCTGTCATCTGTACAAGCATAGTACCTGTTAACAACAGAGTATTTTCTTGGTTCTCTGAACCTGACTAAGGTTTTGGAAGAAAGGCTGCTAGTTTCCTGAGCGGAAGGGTATATCAAGTCACACTAGACATGTAGGCAGTACCATGTAAAAGAAAAAGGACTAGGATAAGTGGAGGCTTTGTAAAAATGTTACATGTTGATAAGCAATAATTATCAGAGCTGTGAGCATTTGGAAAGGAAAAAAAAAAACCTTCCAATGAGTAAGCTGCCTGTGTACATCATCTCTCCCCACAACAAAAGATCTCCCAAAGTGAAGGAGCTTACTGTGCCCTTTAATCATGCCTGCTTTTGCAATAATGAAGTGGGATCAGGTTTAAATAAAGGGATGGGGTTTTTTTTGCTAAACCTTTTGACTGTCATTGAAACTCATGGTAACTTTAATTTAAATGTCTTCCTTGAATTTGAAATTTAATCTGTTTGAACGCTGTCAAATTTTAGTTGCACCACTTTACCCCAACTTCCTGCCCAAGAAGGAAATTTGTTCCAAAGAAAAATCATGACCTTCCTCTCTCTTTGACATCACTTCTTTGCATCCACTGCAACCAATATGTTATGTCAAAGGCAGATCCGCCACAGCTCAATGAAGGCTGGATGAGGCAGTCAAACCAAACTAGCTATGCAAAGGTTTCCTGGCACCCAAGCCCTTTTTTATAAACCTGCTGTTACTCAGGACACACTGGGGCAGAGACTTTTCAGAGGGAAAGTGCTCACAAAGGCTTCATACTATCTTGCCAAGCCTCCAAATAAAACAGCTTTCAAACTTTGCTTTGTTCTAGTTGTGTAGACACGCTAGCATTATCCGGAGATGATTCATAGAGGGTGAGCAATGTATAATCAGCTTGGATTCCATTAAACTCAAGACTTTTCATTACTGAAACACATTCCTTACTATACATACCACCACTTCACTATGTTCTGTCTTTGCAGAATAAAAAGATTGTGCTAAACATGATTTTGTTGAGCTTAATATATAATCAAATATCATTTCAATCTTCCTAGGAATGTTGCTCCCTGTTTTTTTGCCTCTGAAACTGCACACATGTGCCAGCTTTCAATTATTCTTGCTGATGTTTTACACATGAAATCTATTTTCCCTGAGAAAAATGGAATCTTTGTGTCTTTGTCTTCTCCCTAGCTTTCAGGCATGTTTTGGCAGGAGCTTTGACTGTTGAGGCACTGGTGGGGGGGAGGGGCCATGCAGTCATTTGTCAGCTTTTCTTGCATCTGTAATTTTTGTCCACTCAGCACTATCAGAGGGGCTTAGGGAAGGGGGTGATTTCTGAGCTGGAGAAAGTCAAACTCTTAAAATAACTGCCAAACGATAACGGTTGAAGGGGGATTGGTGAAGGAGAAAACCAACTCTGGAGTTAAGACATCAGAAAATCCACACTTCACATACTTCCCCTTAGATTTTGGTATACAAAGTTCTTGTTGTTCTTGTAGACTTTTTTTCTCCTTGCTGGCTCTTAAAGGTTTTCTAAATGCTCCACACTAATGTTTGGTTTCTTAAGTCCCCATTTTTTCTCAACAAAAGAAGTCTAATTTAAAGGGTGTGTATTTTAAAGCATGCTGTTGTTTCTTCATAGCTTTTCCCTCCTCCTCTCCCGTCACTATCCATTAGCTTGCATGATATTTGCATGCATGATGTAACCAACAGAAATCAGGTTGATTTTCAAATGAAAAGACACCCTTTCTCCCAAAGAAAGTGGTGTCTTTTTCAACGTTTTATGGAATATTGTTGCTGGTCTAACTTTTTGTATGCTACTGAAGCTTTGGACTCATGCTGTGAGTTGTTAATTAATCACCATGGTAGATGAAGAAAGTTCCCAAATATGAAAGAAAATGTTACTTCAGTGACTAATAAGAATTGGAGTTTCAGTGATGTAAGTTTTTTGTCTGTGTATCAGGACACAGTCTTTAAACTGGGTGATGTAACAATGTCTTTTTTGCACAATCTCCGGTTCGGCACAAACATGAAAGGACTCATCAATGTTTTGCTTTGAAAAGTCTAGACAGGAGTTAAAAGAGCCTCTCCTATAGTTCGAAAGGATCCTGTTTCTCATAATTAATAACAGGAAGCAAGTAAACAAGGTTTTACTGACAAATGAAACTGCAATAGTAACATGTACCCAGAAATGTTAGACCTTAGCTGAGAAATGCAGCTTAGGTCTGTTGGTATTAACACTATGGCTGAGGTAAAGATTATTGTGCAGGGAGCACATTGAAGTCTTGTTGAATCTAACGCAGTTATGTGGTCGCTGACTAAAGTCTGAAAGAAAAGATCATGCATTTTAATTACTGAGTGAGATTCTTGAGCTTTATAAGACTTCTATTTGTTAGTGTCTGACCACACTTTCCATTTCTCATTATTTGAAACTCTTTGAATTCAAAGGGAGTTTTTCATGTTTATTTAAAAGCTACCAGAAGGCATTTTAGACATTTCCTGTAACAAACTGTATATGTAGGAAGATAAGAAATGAAAGGGAACTTTAGGGAAAGCTAACTTAAGAAAAGAAAAGAAGTATTGTATCTACTTTAAAGACAACAGTTTTCACTCTAAAAGACGCGGTTTCAAAAAGTGGTAAATATATCGACCCTGTAAACACCAAATTTATTTTCTCTACACACTAGAAATTAGATAACAAAACAGCCAGGCTTGATTCTGATATATTTTTCACTCATGGAAATACAAAACAATGGAGCTTATTTAATTAGACTATTAATTCTAATGGAGTTCTTCTGGTTTTACAGGGGTACAAGTGAGATTCAGACCTTTGCTCAGATCATTTCCCTGTCTGGTGTGTTTGCTTGTAGAGGACTAGCAGTAATTGAAAGCAGTGTTGACTACACAATCAGAAGCAGTAGAAGGTAGAGACAGTTAACTCAATATTTGTTCTGGAAGATCAGGGCCAAGCTTACTGAATTATGGCTCCATCTACTACCATGTCTCCTATACAATTGCTTCATATGGTACGAGCTGTAAGTTATCTTAGCCGTGACCTTGAAAACAGAAGAGCAGTGATGAGGTTTCACTGATTCTTAGACACACATGGTTGTAAATTCCTAGGTCTTTATAGTTTGGGGCCATTTAATTTACAGTTAACTACTAGAGCTAAATTGTCTGTTTCACTCTCTTTTTTTTACCCTTAGAAAATGCTAAAGGAGATCTAGTCAAAAATGACAAGATATGCAAAAAAATAAGCCTGCTTTTAGAACTATTGTTTCCCCTTTTTGTATGTTGGAGAAGATTAACAACCGTGGTGTACAGGAGTGTGGAGATGAATACTAAACATCAGCCATTCCATAAGGCGTTTTGGAAGGAATTCAGGGGATTTGAAGAAAGCATCCCAGTAATGTGCCCCCATTTCTTTTTCTTAAGCAGGAATAATTTAATTTTAACTAAAATGAATAGATACCTTTAAGGGAAATACTTTCTTTACATCCTCTCCGTCAGCCAGTCATTCTGATAAATAGTCATGCTGGAGAAAAAATAAGATTATTAACGACTTAGCACCAGTTCAACTAGGCTCTTAAGTATGCATGTAACTTCAAGGCTGAGTGGCCCCATTTACTTCAATGTGACTACTTAAGCATGTGTGTAAGTTTTAAATACTTAAAAACCTTGTTGAATGAGGTAAATGAAAAAACCTTGTAGGAGTTTTTTGTTTGATGAATGAAGACCTGGATCATTTTCTAAATGTATATTTGTGCTTTTCAAAATAAACAGCAAATTCTACAACCCTCTACTTGTGTTTATTATTCATCTACCCCACAAACAGGCCTATTTTGTTGCTAATGGGTCTACTCAGAGATTAAGGTATAGTTTGATATAGATTATTACGTATGTAGAGTCCGATCCAAAACTCAGTGAACTGAATGGGAAAACTTTCAGACTCCAAAGGGCTTTATTTTAGGCCCTTGAGACAAGAAGCAATGAGTTTACATCACAGAAAAGTATGTTTAGGCTAAATATATGGGGAAACTTCCTAACTCTTAGAGTTGTTCAACAGCAGAGCAAGCTGCCGAGGCAGGTTATGAAATCTCTTTCCCTGGAAGATTTCAATAAGACTAGACAGTCAACTGTCAGGAGTGCTTTAGGTATAGGGTATTCTGCCTCAGGGAATTCCTCACCCTCACCCTCAGGCGCTGGCTCCTCGTGGCTGGTGCCATTGTGGGCAGGGAGGGAGGGCTTTGCCGCCTGCCCCCCCTTTCCTTTAGAAGAAGACAAGCGGCCGCTTGTAGAGCGGGTGACTGCGGAGGAAGCGCGCTAATTTGGGCACGAAAAAAGGTAGGTCTCGCATTGCGAGACTTGCGGGTGCCATTTTGTGCCTTGCGGTGCTTCGGGTCAGTTGGCCCTGCAGCACATTCAAGGAGGAAGCAAGGAGCGGTGCTCCCAACATCGGCTGCGTTCTGGGACTCAGAGCACTGAGCCTTGATGCGTCCAGGCGTCGGGGAGGGGGGGGGATTTCTGTGCGGCTTTTCCCAGCTGCTGGGGCTGAGTAGGCTTTGGAGGTGGTGAGGGTGACCCACACGAGGGCAAGTAGCCCTCCCGCCCCCAGTGTTGTGAGTGAGTATCCCCCCTCCCCCCCATCCCTTCTATTGTTCAGGCAAGTGCCCTCTCTCTTGTGGTGCCTGCATAGGGAGACAGGTAGGCCACCCAGCACTACCTTTTCATCCTTGGCTGCCTCAGGCTCTATAGGGTCTCAGGTTCACTATCAAGATGCTGCAGGATGTCACTGGCAGAGGGGAGGTTTTGGTTCATGGGCCTACCTCAGAAATATTTGAGGCTCCTGCGAGAAGGGGTAAGCATGTTGAAAAAGGGGGGCACCGATTTCCCTTTTACTTGCTCGCGATGGAGAAGAGTGGAGGGAAGAGTAAACATGGAGCTTGGGTCTCAGCAACCAGCTTACTTACCCAAAAGGCACCATAGAAAGCCAGCTTAAATAACACACTAAAAAGACATGCCTTGCTCTGGTTAAAACAGACTCAGGCTAGTGTGGCATCCAAACTGTCAAGGAAGGATGTTGTTATGGGAAGCCTTGTATCATGGGCTTGATCCCTGTTTCGTGACCAGCTTTCCATAAGCCTATACATTAGAAATCCTCCATCTGGGGGAGGCTGGCCTGCCAATTTACTAAAAAGGTAATGACTGACACCTTGCTGGCAATGGTGCCCGGTGCAAGGCCCCAGCAAAGAAAGAGAAGGGCTCCCAAGGAGCGCCTCAGAGCAGCCATAGCACAGAGGGTCCTTCATGTGACCCATTTCAAGCTGTGCTTCAAACACTACAAGAGAGAATGGGGGGATGCGAGATCTTAACGCAGCTTGTGGAAGCACTCCCTCATCAACTGAATGTCTCGGCCTCAGGGAGCAAGGTCACAGTGGGTGCAGATGCACCTCCCCCACCTCCGCCCTGGCGGAGAGGGCAGTGTCGTGTTTTTTCTTTTTATTACAGGGAGGACAGCCCAATGCGTCAACGAGGAAGGATCGATCTGCAACTGGCTCGCCAAGACCAGATGGACGCGGTGGTCCAGAGGATGGAGGCCATCAAGAGAGCAGTACAGGGCATGTCTACATGGCATGGGGAGATGTTGCTCCCCATGGTGTCATGTTACAGATGGGGTGGTGGAACCTCCTCTGCTGGCAGGGGGTTATGCTGATGTGTCAGCCCCAATGGCCACTCACCTTATGCAAGCCATGAGGGAAATGGTATGGAGGGGAGAACATGTTGATTAATTCTCCCTCCTATTTACTGACCCCATACCTGACCCAAATACTAAAAGAAGAGGACAAGGAGGGGTTCAAGAGACCAAAAGCATATCGTAATTGGTCAGCTGCATACTCCATCTGGTTCGGAGTTATGTTGCAAATTTTCCCGCTTCGGGCTGCGGAGCTGGTCAAGTACCAGGACATAGTCTGGCATGCTTTTGACACTGGTAATCTGGGGGCTTGGCTCTGCTACGATGAGGCCTTTAGGAAGCAAGCAGCATAACTCCCGGTTTGAAATGGGATAGGTATGTGCCCGACCTATGGATGGAATGTATGAATAGCACATCCAGCACCCCTTGCGCTGACAGCAGGCATGCATTAATAAAAGGGGGAGTTGCACCCACGAACGATCCCTTTCAGGCTGAGGGGTGGCAGGCAGTGGCTTTGGGCTACCATGAGGTAGGAAGAGCGGGATACAAATATGGTTAAATAAATAAATAAAAAAATAAATAAATGCTCCCACCTACTGGAAATTTAACGGCTCGGGGAGTCGTACCCGTTTCCCTTGTTGTTTTCGACATATTTGCTCACACTGTGCCGGAAACCATTCGACAGCCCATTGCAGCTGTATCTGGCAGGTTGGCAGCTGAAACAAGCAGCTTGGTCACACACACACACCTCAAAGCGGAATGGGAGGGAACCCGGGAGAAGGCCCCAACTCCAGTGCGCCATGAAGCAATGGTGAGGGCACTTCGCAACTGCCCTGACCACGAAGCAGTAAACTATGTGACGGAAGGTTTCAGGGTAGGTTTCAGAATACCAGCGAGTGGACTGAGGGTGCGGCAGTGGGTAAGAAATTTAAAATCCACGGCAGGTAAGGAAGTATTAGTGCTGACCAAGCTCCAAAAAGATATCATAGAGGGACGAGTAGCAGGCCCATTTTCAGTCCTCCCACTGGATAACTTATATGTTTCCACCATAGGTACTGTACCAAAACAGACACCGGGCGACTTTCGACTGATACACCATTTGTCTCACCCGAAAGGGAGATCAGTCAATGATGCCATACCGGAAGAGATGTGCTCAGTACGGTATGTGTCATTTGATACTGCAGTCAAACTCGCTAAGGGTTGTGGAGCATCTGCGTTGCTAGCAAAGTGTGATATAAAAATCAGCATTTCGACTTGCTGCCTGTTCATCCAGATGATTCTGACCTATTGGGCTTCCAGTTTCAAAGGAAATTTTACTATGATAAAGCAATGCCAATGGGGTGCTCGATATCGTGTGCTACCTTTGAGAAATTCAGCTCACTACTCGACTGGTTGATCAGGCAGCACACACAGTCAACCAACCTCCTTCATTATATGGATGATTTTTTGGTTTTGGGCGGAGCGGGCACCGACAATTGTAGTTACCTGCTGCGCACATTTCAAAGTTTAGCACAAGAGTTAGGAGTCCCCCTTGTGCCAGAAAAAATGGTAGGTCCTACCACAACCTTGTAATTTCTGGGCATTGAAATGGACACCGTACAGAGTTTGTCTCGGTTGCCCAGGGAGAAAATAAGCACCGTGCAGGAATCTCTGACAGCGGCCATTACAGCCAGCAAGGTTACAGTTAAGAAACTGCAGTCCCTACTGGAATGACTGAACTTTGCTTGTAGAGTGGTAACACCTGGAAGGGCCTTTCTATCTCGGCTTTACGCCAAGGTCGCATCAGAGTAACCAGAGAGATGAAGAACAATTACAGGATATGGCTCCGTTTTTAAGATAAATTTTACAGAGTTAGTTTCTGGAGGGATGATCTCCTCTTGGAGGCGGAGCTCCAGGTTCAGTCAGATGCTGCTGGTGCCATTGGTTTTGGGGTATATTTCAGGGGACGATGGTGCACTGCACTATGGCCCTTTGAATGGGTGATGGACGGAGTCACAAGAAATTTGACATTCCTGGAATCTTTTCCGATTGTACTAGCGGTGCAATTGTGGGCAAATGCTTTCACAAACAAGACACTGGTATTTTGGTGTGACAACCTAGCGGTAGTTCACGTCATAAATTCCAGGTCTTCAAAATCCAGAACAGTCATGCAGCTAATCAGGAAATTTGTATTGCAATGCCTAACGGTTAACATCATGTTTACATCAAAGCACGTCCCTGGAGTTCACAATGGCATAGCTGATGCACTCTCTTGTCTCCAGATGGACTGTTTCCGCCAGTTGGCACCAGAGGTGGCTGTCGAGCCAGAAGCATTGCCTCCAGATGCATGGAGCCTTGGATTGTAGACCTATTCCAGATGCTTCAGGGCTTGCTAGCAAGATCTACCCACCGGTCCTATGGGAGGGCATTTAAGGAATTCCAGGCATTTAGGGCCAGTCAAGGATGGCCCACAAGTTTTTCTATCCCTAAGCGCCATGCCATTAGGTTTGCCATTGCCGTCAGGCAACGGGGTCTTGCACCGGGCACCATTGCCAGCAAGGTGTCAGTCATTACCTTTTTAGTAAATTGGCAGGCCAGCCTCCCCCAGATGGAGGATTTCTAATGCATAGGCTTATGGAAAGCTGGTCACGAAACAGGGATCAAGCCCATGATACAAGGCTTCCCATAAAAAACATCCTTCCTTGACAGTTTGGATGCCACACTAGCCTGAGTCTGTTTTAACCAGAGCAAGGCATGTCTTTTTAGTGTGTTATTTAAGCTGGCTTTCTATGGTGCCTTTTGGGTAAGTAAGCTGGTTGCTGAGACCCATAGGTCCACATCCGATAGAGTTGAGTTGTTGTTTGTTTATTAAGATACTAGCTTTCACCATGATCCAACACACACATAAGTACAACATAAATACAATATAAAAATAAGAATATAAGAATATACAAATAAGAATAAAATAAAAACAGGAATAAAAATAAGCATATAATCTCAACTAGCTTCCATGCTGGTCTTGTCCTTTGTAGATTTAATGGCAATAACTTTGCCATGGACAGAATAGCAAAGCCGGTACAAAACCGTGCAATCAGTACAGTCCGATAGAGTAATCAGAGCTCAGAATGTTCAATTTCAAGTTGATCTAATCCAAAACCAACCAAAGAGGCAGGGGCGGCTGGTGGGTTTTGAGGTTGGAGGGGCAGTAAAGCCGGCGAGCCTAGGCAGAGCCAGGGCAATGGTAGGCGGAGCCAGGGCATGGCATAACCCAGCAGCAAGGAGTTCCCAGGGTTAACATTGGATGGACATTACAGTGTTTCCAGCAATTTCATTTAGGCAGGCTATTCAACTCCTGGTTTAAAAGCAGACAGACAAGTCACAACCTTAAACCTCACTTACAAGCAGCTTTAGCAAAGATCCACAGAACAGACAAAGCTTTCCCCCCAAACCACATGTAAACCAGAAACCAAGCTACAATGAGGCACCTTAATTTAGGCAGGTTATATTCACAGGTTAAAATGTATCCCCACTTGTCACACCTGTGAACATTGTGTGCAGAGTCCCGAGACCCAGTAATGGGAGAGAGAGAGGGCTAGAAGGAGGAAGCCTGAGATGTGGGGATCACAGAGTTGCCAGCTCATATGATTTGATTTCAAGTACCATCATTTTAAGAGTTTCTTCAAGCCTAAAATTGGGAGACCTGAGATAAAATCATGAGAATCTCAGCTCTTATTGTTACAAGACAAGTTGCTTGTCCTTAGGTTGCAGAGAAGAGCTTGCAAAGGTGACTAAATGCTCAGGCCAGAAGACAAATAAAAAGAACTCCAGATTGGTTATTTAAAACAAAACAAAAAAACCCCTCTTGATTTCTAAGTCAGACTCACAATTTGGAGCATTTGGGTCTAGCAACCCTGGGATCAGTAGGGATAGACTTGAGGGCAGAGTCTGGCTGTTCTAAGCACAGGTGGGGTTGGAGACTGGAGCTGGGTGGGGAGGGACTGGAGCCCAAGTCAGGGAATTTCTGAGGGTTGGAAGGATGGATTCTGGAGGTAGAGCAAGGTGGGCATTGGAGACAGGTAGGGGAAGGGCTGGGGATTGAAGGCCATGGGTGGGAGAAAGGAGAAGAGTTGGAATGGAGTCTTGGAAGATGGGTGCAAGGGCTGATATTGTAGTGTTTAGGGACTGACTTATAAAGTCAATGGCCTGGGTGCTGAGGGGATGGCCTGGTGAGTGGCTCTCCCCATGCAGATAGGTATGCAGGGGGTTATTGTTATCCCTCTTACAAAACATAAGCTCCCCAGCGTGTGAGCTCCCCAGCCTCTTGGCTTGTGCTGCCAGAGTTCTGCTGCCACAAGACAGCAAAAAGGCCAACACTGCACTGTCGGTGCACCACAGGAGCACCGACACAATATCACATGATGCACAGACACCCCCCCTGCAATCCATCACCCCAACACTGACCCCAGTAACAGCCATACAGACCCCCCTGCGATCCATCACCCCGACACTGACCCCAGTAACAGCCACACAGACCCCACCTGCGATCCATCACCCTGACACTGACCCCAGTAACAGCCACACAGACCCCCTGCAATCCATCAACCCAGCACTGACCCCAGTAACAGCCACATGGACCCCCTGCGATCCATCACACACACCCCAACCAAACTCAAGCAGGGAAACCATCCATTCAAGTACAAGCCCCCCACCCTCAGGTGGGGAGGGATTGAAGAGGACAAAAGATTAAAAGCACAAGCAAGCAAACAAACAATGCACAGATCAGGGCAGGGGATTTTCTTTTTCAAAACTTACTAGGTTTCTGAAAGGATGAGACCTCCTGATCACTCTGTAGTCTGACTCTGATCTCTCCCCCCTCCCCTCTAGTGAACCTTGAGGGAGGAGCAAGGAAGAGTCAGCTCTTCCCCCCGGTAGAGGAGGGGCCAGGGTGAGAAAAAGCAGCTATGAGGTGGCCAGAGCATTTTGAAAAGGTGCCCGGACCCCCGCCCCCTAAGCCTTACTAATTGGCTGAGTTTCACCTCCTCCACTCCCTCCCCAATCCCCCAGAAAGCAGTGTGTTTCTGGGTCGACGCCCAGCGCATGCTTTCTGCGGGCTTGGGAGACATTCTCTAAGTCCCCACCTCCCTTTAGCTCTCTGGCCAATGAGTAGAAAGCTAGAGGGAGGGGGGAGAAGCCCAGCACGAGGAGGATGATTGACTCCTCTCCCTCTCCTCCCGGTGCAGAGTTCTCTCGCTGCAGGGTTTGTTTACACGACTCATTCTGCTCCTCTAGGATAGTTACAATGTAATCAAAGCCTGAGACAAGCGGGGAAATTGATTGTGCTGTGCTGGATCAGCTGAAGAGCAGCTTCTGGCTTGCTGGGGACTCCCAGCATGGGGGAACCCCTGAGGGACTTGGGGGGTTGAGGGGGCACCTGCTGCAACACCCTCGGGGAGGGGCCACCCCTGAGAAGAAGTAAAGGTCACCTCATTATGCTTCGTAGGGCAGGGTCCCCATCCCTTTGCCTTGTTTCAGCAGTTCACAGATACTGCATATCCGACTCGGCATCCCGGGTCAATTTTTGATACACAACGATGGTTCCCTTCTCACCAGGCACCAGTTCATGGTGGTAATGCATAGGTGCCTTGGTCAGAACTAGTTGCCAATCCACAGATATGGGTCCCAGTCCTTTAGAATTGGAGCTGCTAGTTTAGTCACAGTCAAAGGTTTCCCAAAGTCTCGCATCCGGAATATTGGTAGATGGTGCTCAACTGCCTTCTGCACATATGTTCGCTCATTACATAAGTAAGAAACTTTGGTTAATTGGTCATAGTTGGAATTCTATTGTTTATTGTTACGGGATGGAAGGTCTCCAGGCCATGTAAGCTGGTGTGGATCATGGACCACAGCATCGTACACTGGGTCACCAAGGCAGCACGCAGATCTCACTGGGGCATGCAGCTTGGACTGGGTAACTTGGCTGAGATAGTGTGGCGGGCCAGGAGTGGCATGCATTGGGAACAGCTCATGACTCTCCTTCATAGGATAGCTAGTGGCCAACATCCAGAGTTTTGTTGTTCATCTTGTGGAAAATAACCTACCTAAAAACCCCGGGTTGCAGTTGGTAGTAAGGATTAAAAGGGATTGGGTGGAGGTGCAAAAACGTTTACCTCACACAAGGTTCATTTGGACACACATGATCGAGAGGTTCAGGTGGCACGATGCTGTCTCACCAGGGAAGGTCAACAGAATTAGAAAGAAAATTAATAGCGAGGCAGACAAGCTAGTGATTGCAAGGGGTGATGACTGCATCGTTTACAAGGAGATTCAGTTCTTGAGGCGCGAGCTTTATTGGGATGATGGGGTGCACCTGTCTGACATGGGGGTCCAGATGTATCTTGGGAGTACTGAAACAGAAATTAGCACAACTCTTAGATCAGAGGGAGGATATTGGTAGCGAAACCAGCCAAGAATAGGCTGGCAGTTTGCTGTGGCAGGGGTCAAGGTAGTTGATTTAATAGTCATTAGGAGTATGAAGGAAGACGTCTCCATAAGAGACGGGGCCAAGAGCAAACCAAGAGCAGGGGCGGTCAGGTTGGGTGCAAGGCCCAGGATTGGGGGGGGGGAGCAACTTAGCCAAGGACAGGGGCTGTCCCAGTTGGCAGGGCCCTCACCTTCCAGCCTGTTTCGGGTTGCTACAGTGCTTGAGTCTTACCAACCAGCTGGGCGGCTGGGGGTGAGAGCAACTTAGGACAGTTAATTGTTATAGAGCGGTACTGAGGGACATTGGGCCACCCTTTATAATCGTTAGTAAGTTGGAACCTGGATCCGGAGTGTGAAACTCCCTCTGACCTAAATTCTAATTCAATAAAGGTGCGGCCTTTCAAATCCATATCTAAGTGCTTGTCTTCTTCTAGGGTGCAGGGGCAAAGTGGTTAGACTACTGGACCCTCAAGAGTCACATTCAACTCTCCAGTTCTGTGATTCTTACTGGAGATATCTAATGTGGTATTAATGTGAAGAACAAATCACTAATGTTAAATGGCAGGCATATAGAAAAGGGCTCATTGGGAAAAAGAAAATATAGTAGATAGGCCTTCTTTCTGGCTGACTGAAATCCAGCTGCATTTTATCAAATGCATTGTCATCTGCATTTTAACACTTTATACATGACTTCAAGCCTGTTGTATGTTATGAAATGAAATTCATGGGAGGTTTTTTGTTATCCCAGAAAAAGTGCCATCCCTGCTGAATGACTATATTGGAGGCTATTAAGCAGGTGAGTTAAGCCTTTCTCTTTTGCTTCCTGAAAATTGTTGCAAATGGTTCTTCCTAAAGCAGATTCCTAAAGGAAGTCCTCTTTGAAAGAATTAAACACTCCCTTTCTCTTCAGTTAACTTACTATTGAAGTTTAATCTTCCACTGAAGATAATGCCCCAAATTCAGTTCATTTAATCAGAGATCTACAATAATGAGGCTTGTACATATTGCACGTAATTGGTCTAAGGTTAGCAAAGTCTCAGACCACAGGGAAAACCATTCATTCAATTAAAACTCTTCTTTCCCAATTATGGAATCTGAAGGGAACTTTGGAAGAATCTCAGCATTATAGTCACTGCTTGGTGTGTTAACAAATGTGGCCGCTTTTACACAAGTGGCAGAATGAAGTGTGTTGAAGGTAGCACCTCCCGAAAAGCCCCCGCAGGGTGTGTGTAAATGCACTGGAAGTAGCCGGCCACAATAGGAATCGTGACTCGCAGGGTTTTTTTGAAGCCACATTTGGAAAACCCCGATATTTGAGGCTTCCCAAATGCAGCTTCAAAAAGACTGTGTGAACTGTGATTCCTGTGGCGGTCAGCTACTTCAACTGCATCTAAATGCACCCCAATGGATGCATCCCGCCGTTCATGTAAAAGCGGCCTGTGTGTTTCACAAGGCTTGGAATGAGTGTGTGCTTACTACTGTTTGACTTGTGCTTCCTGAAGTATGACAATGGGTGTTTTTACACACACATTTCTCCTGGATGTTTGCTGTTACATCCTGAACTTTCTGTGTGTCTAAATCACTCACCCAGATCTTAAAAACATCCGGATCTTTGAACTTCTGCGTAGAATGTCACCCAGGACCATTGTCCCCCACCCTGAAAGAAGACACGAACACCGTTTTGTGGAGTAAATCAGGCCGCACCATATTTTATTATTATTATCCTTATCGGGGAGGAAGGGGCTATGCCCTTCCGGGTCCTATTCACCTTGACTATTCCTAACTTAGGTAGCGTAAACTTAAGGCGGTCTGATGTCCCTCAGTACCGCTCCATGTCACCTATAGCTGCTGCAATGTCACACCTGCCCGGCCGCCCCCGGCCGGGTCAGGCGGCCTTATCCTACCGTGACCCAAGGAAGGAATGAGGGCAGGCTGCGAGAACCTTGGACCGCCCCTGTCCTAAGGTCTTTCGCCAGCCCGCCCCCCTTCCTGGGTTCAGCGCGATGCTGGCTGGCAAGCTCTAGCATTCGCGTGTACCCCATCTCTTTAAAGAGATGACCTGGCAGCAGACTATCCCTACCTAACTTCCTGACTTGCCGGACCCCTGTGGTGCGACAATTATTAATCTCCAGTCCCCTTCCCACCAAATAGCCAATAAGATTCAAATGACACTGTAAGGAAGGCGAAAAAACCAAACAGGAAATGTGCCAATCATCCTGCCAGCCAAAAATTCCTTCCCGGCCCTGCCCAAAATCAGCGACCAGTGTTACCCACAGTATCACAGGGTGGGTGGGAGGGTGCTTCCACGTTGAATCCTTAGGCGCGAATGCCCCGATTCTTCATCCAGCCCAGCGGCGGGAGGACAACGGCCGCCGCCCCCGAGCCGCCCCCCCGATCGGGGAGGGGCCGGGTAGGCGACGAACATTGTCTGTAAAAGGTTCTTCTGGTAAACTGCTTTGTTCCAGGCAGCTGTGGTCACTTGGTTTCCATGGTAGCCTGCTACTTTAGGCTGCCTCAGGGCAGTGTTTGTGTGAAGAATGCATCCAGGAACTGCCTTAGAGCAGTGTGTGTTTGAAAAATGAATCTGGAACTTACTTGTGGACTTGTAAACCCAGAAGATTGAAAAATCCGGAACTTTAACGTGTGTGTAAAAATGCCCAATGAGTGTTTAGAGACACACACATTTTTAACCCGGATTTTAAGAGTCCAGGTTCTGCAAACTCCTGCACGGGGTGTTTAGATGCTTCCCTCCCCCTGGACCAGAAGTTGCCTGGGCACCACTGCAAACAGTGGCACCAACTCCTATATGTTTTGAGAAGTGAACTTGATAAGTCCCCGATTTCAGAGGACGTACTAAGTTTGCTTCTCAAAACGTAAGAAAGTCACTGGTGTTACTGTTTACAATGGTGCCCAGGTGACTTCTGGTCGGTGTGGGAAGCATATAAATACCCCACTGCCTATTAGAATTGTCAATTTTTTGTAAAGTGCTAGATACTGTGGTGATAGTATCTTGAGGCAATTAGGTAAAGTTATGCATGAATTTTGGTACAAGCAGCTGGACCAGGGTGGTCAGCTGTCCTAAATGCCTCCAAGCCCCACTGCCATCCCATTCTGTTGCCCCCAGCCCTATTCTCATCAGTGCTGCTTCTAACAGACCATGTGTAGAAATTCCCAAGATGGCTGCCACTCTTGTACATGTGTAATCATTCCCAATGCAGCAGCCCTATCAGGAATGACTGAGTATGTACAAGAGTGGCAGCCATATTGAGAATTTCTGCACATGCTCAGTTGTTCCCAATATGGTGCCAGCAGAATCAAGAAAGGGATTGGGTGCAGATAATTTATCAGCCTTTTTCAGTGAGAGGAAGGGAGAGGGGGCCTGAATGAACCCAAACAAGCATGTCTCTCTTATGGACACTAGGGGTGGGACCCCGGGCCCAATACTGGCTACCGGATTTACCGGTTACCGGTTCTAGGAAAACCGGATTCCCGGATTAAATCCGGTATACCGGTACCGGATTTAATTCATTGGTTTCAATGGGGCGCTGTGTCCCCATTGAAACCAATGAAATATCCCTCCCCC
>QEPC01007511.1:1348-44626 GCA_003113815.1 Sphenodon punctatus | reverse complement strand
TGTTTCATGCCAAACTTCGGAAGGATTGGATAAAGGGATCTAATTGTATAAACAGTTGAGTTTTGTTATTTTACAAAACTCTGCATACACATTCCTGGATGTAATGTCTTTATCTGCCATCTGATTTGGTTAAAATGTGGCAAAGTTATACCCCTCCTCCAGATAACTACTTCTGCCAAATTTCAGAAAGATTGAATAAAGGGTCCTGATATTATAAGGAAAGTACTTATAAATGCATTTCTGACTAACATTTTTCTGTTTCATCTATTTTACATGTACTTTGGCAGGATTGTATCGCAGACCTTCAGGGTCATCTCTACCAATTTGTAAAAAGATTTGATAAAGGGTCCAAAAACTGTATAAGCAATTGAGGTTTCCCTCTTGAAGACTTCCATTGTTCAAGTAAATAGCACATGCAGGGCCATTTACACATGACAAAAATGGGTTCTAAAAAGTGCCTGAGATAATACCAGATGTTATGAATGCTGGAGTTTTGTCATGTGTGAATGCACTATTCCCCTTTTATGCAGTGAGATCTCGCAGCCTTGTAAGACCACTCTTGAAAGGCTTAGAGATCTCACTGCATAAGAGGGGAATAGTGTGTTCAAATGACAAAACTGCTGCATTTATAACATCCGGTATTATCTCGAGCACTTTTAAGAACCCATTTTTGTCATGTGTAAAAGTGGCCTAGCAGAAGATTAGTTCTGGCTAGGGCTGAAGCATTGGGGGGGAACAAATGTCGCAAATAATTCACAGGAATCAAGAAGGGGGCCTGAGAACTTGGGTGTTCTTGGCCCCCCCTCGAGTTCTCATGAATTACTTGAGGGGCTGGGGTTGCAGGAGTTGGGGGCGGGGTAGCACGGGGTCCGGAGACGTGCAGGGAGCAAAGACAAGCCACCTGTGCACCTCTGGCCCCTGCCTTGTTGGAAAAGAAAGTTTAGGCAGGGCAAGGGTTTACTCACTGTCCAGGGGGGTCCCAACCACCCGGCTATGCTCTGCTCCAAGCCGGGTCTCTTCCTGGCTTTGCAGTTTAAAAGATGAAGAAAAAAAGCCTTAGGCATGCTCAGAATAGCTGCTCAGCCCTGGCTGTCCCTTTCAAAGATGGCACCCATGGGGCCAAGGAGCTCTTCTGAGCATGCTTGGCCCTGCGGGTACCATCTTTGGAAAGTTCTGAGCATACACAGAATTGCGGCTCGACCCTGTGGGCACCATCTTTGAAAAGGGCGGTCAGGACTGAGCAACTATTCTGAGCTTGCTCAAGGCTTTTTTTCATTCTCCTTTTAAACTGTAAAGCCAGGAAGAGGTGTGGCATGGAGCAGAGCACAGATGGGGGGGGGACCCCCCAGACACCAAGTAAACCCCTGCCTGACTCCTGCTAGGTCCCCAAACCCAACCCTGGCACAGCACAGCCCACCCCTCCCTTCCCCCCAGGTAGGGAGGCCAGGCGGGGACCGGAGGTGCCCCGGGGGCTTGTTTTTGTCCCCTGCTCGCCTCCAGTCCCCATGCCACCCACCCACCCACCTACAACCACAGCTCCCTTGAATTCTCACTGGTTCCCAATGAGAAGAGGGGGGCTTCACATCTCAAGGCGAGATGAGAAAATCCCTCTTTCTCGTCGGGAACCGGAGAGAATTATGAGCAGTTTCATTCAGCCCTTGTTTTAGCTTTGGTCAGAGCATTTTCTCAGACTTTTTTGGTAGGCTTTTTGTGTGCCTGTATGTGCTAGAGCTCACTGCAATAGTTCAGCTAGCTACATAAATCCAATCCTGACACACCTAGGGTGCTGTCCAACATCCTCCTGCCCCCTCTTGGGATGTTCTCTGCAAGTTGACAGACGCCCCCATCAACCTGTGTGCCCGCCCAGACTGAAGCATGTGCCAAACAGCAGAGATGACAGATATCTCCTCTGACCAATTGACTTGACATTTCAAAGACACCCTGGCGGGACAGAGATGTGATTGGCCTCTCTTACTGCATGCTTCCAGCTTTCCAGGACCAATCTGGGGTGGCTCTGAGGCAGGAATAGAAGGGACATAACTGAGACTTCAGGAAGCAAAGCAGAGGACATGGGGATAGCATACCAGCAATCAGGAGACATAGTTCACACATCCAGGCTGGGCACTTGTCATCACAATCACATCCTGCAGCACTGTGACAAAGGACATAAGAGAATCCCTTATTGGATCTTTCCTAAGCAGATGCTTCCAACTTCCCAATAACAAGTGAGGGAGAGGGGTTGCGGTGGTCACAGCATACAGTGATATATGGGTGACATTTCTGCTGGCCAATTGGCATCACAAACATCTTGTACCACAGTGACAAACATAAGGGTATCCCTGGCATAGGCTCATATTCTCCAGATGTTGTGCAGGCGTATATCTTTGGGACCCTTTATCAGATTTTACTGAAATTTGGCAGAGATGATCCTAAAGATCTGAGATACAATCCTACCAAATTCCTTGTAAACTGACTGGAATACAAAGACATTACAGCCAGAAATACATATACAAGTAAGTTGCTTATAAACACTGGGACTGTTTATCCAATCTTTCCGAAATTTGGCAAAGGTAGTAGTCTTGGGTATGTTTTTCATGCTTCATCCAAATTGGATGGGAGACAAAGTTGTTACATCCAGGAATGTGTACACAGAAGTTTGTAAAATAAAGTTCAACTGCTTATAAAATTGGATCCCTTTATCCAGACCTTCTGAAAGTGTGCAAATGTAATGCCCTCCAATTTGGGGGGGGGGGGGGGGTTAGCAGAACACAGCTCTGCAAAGTCTCATCCAAATCAGATGAAAAATAAAAATGTTACAGCCAAAAATGTGTTTTCCATTGAAACCAATGGAAATCTAAAATGAAAGTAAAAACAAAAATGAAATAAAGACTAACGAAATATAACAAAAATGAGTGATATTCAAATAATGAAAACAAAAGTAGTAACAAAAACAAAATAGTTACTGTGCACATCCCTACTCTCATTTCTCTCAAGAATCAAGCAGATTCTCATTTCAGCCCTATCTGAGTGAAATATCAGAAAACAGCATTAATTGTTACTATGGTACAAACTTAGTGACTCAAAAGCCATAGGTCTAGACTTCAAGCATTCTTAAGGGCAGGAAGACCCTCTTCTAGTCACAAAGCAAAATTAGGTTTCTTCCTAATGCTCCTGGTCAAAGAAAATTTAGCACATGCAGAACGAGAAGGTCTTGACTCCAAGGCCACTTTCAGACCTTTTCACCCTGAGCATATTCTCACCGCAGGGGGAAATGCACAGACAGGATATGCGTGGGGATCCGGTGGTCTGAAAGCGCCTCCCTCCCCACACAGCTTTGCCAGCAGACACTCACAAGGATGCAGAGCAGGAAATCCAGCTCTGTATCCCTGCGCGTGTCTGCTGACAAAGAAGCATGTTCGGGGCTTTCCTACCAGCCGATCCCCACACATATCCTGGCTGCGCATTCCCTCCTGCAGCCAGAATATGCACCGGGCCGAGGGGGGGGGAGGAGGAGGAGAAGGAGGGAGGTCTGAAAGCTGCCTCTGTCATCCAGGTGGAGAATGAGGGAGAAGATTACATGATCGTGTGACAAGGCTTCTGGTGTCCTTGTTGCAAGGTGCTCCCAGGCCTGCTCCTTCGCACAACAGCCGTAGCATCCTCCTTTCCACTGTTTCTGGTGACTGTTCTGACAGAAGCTCTGATCCTTCACCTCCTCACACAAAAGCACTCACTGAGTGGCAGGGTCTTCAGGTTGACCGGAAAGAGGAGGGACAGAATGGCAGCAACATGTCCTAATAGGTTGCGAATACATCCTACCCTTCAGTGTTCTATTCCTAGTCAATAGGAGAGCATTTTCATTACAAGCAGTAGTCTGTTTCAGCTGTGAAGCCATTGTAGAAAGAAACTTTCAGTAAAACATTCTTGCATTTTCAGTTAGAATCAGTATTTGATCCTGAATTACAATGTGTGATTTCACTGTGTGATCTGTATGACACATTACATTAGTAACAAACCCAACACTGGCAAGGTAAGACGACAAAATGCCACTTTCCGTTAAACGAAAAGCAGTGCACATTTTCCCTCTTCCGAAACAATCACGTCACATAGCTGCTCTCGAGAGAACTAATAGCAACAGTCCTGGGCAAAGCAGTGCTTGAATTACAGGTGCACACTCTACATAGAGCTGCATCATGGCACAAGCTATGCTAACTCCTCCCTGACTTAGGAGAGCCCACTCTGGTTGTAACAAAGAAATGATTTTTTTTTTTAGAGTAGGTCTGTACTTGCAGGAGAAAGGGAATGAAACAAAAATACAGTTTGGGATTTAATTTGGGCAGCTTCTGTACATAGTGTAGTTTCTTAAATAGCCTAATTAGCAATTGATAACAAACATGTTCAATCCATATTCAAAATAAATATCTTCAAGTTTCATGATATGGTTCAGCATCTGAGGTTTTCCTATATGCTTTTTCTGATTATATAGAATAACTCCCTCCATTTTCAATTCATGGTTAATACCACCTTTGTGTGAAATACATGAGCAGAATCATGGCTAGCCATACTTTCTGTAGAGAGGGTTAGAAGAAGAAAAATTATGGCATTTACAGACAGGATGACTGAGAACCTGTCATGCCTTGGAGTGAGAGTCCTCACTCCAGGTAGGGGTCTGCCCGGCTGCCGAACAAATGTTCTGGTGACTGAGGCGGGAAAGGGCAGGGGATGTGCGGACATGCATCTGCACAGCCCCGCCCCCCACACTCCTCAGTGCAGCTCTGTCTCCTCCCTGACAGGCAGGTGCAGCGGCGTATGAGGCTGACGAACCTGCCCAGGACTGATCCAGCCACTGGCCGGGGTTATGTGGAGTGTGGGTTATCAGATGTGATGGCCCGCTTTACCATGGTCCGGGGACGCCTACCCCCTGACCATGGCAGAAACAGGATGTGTGCTGGCCAGGAACCCAGCACGCATCCTGTATTAGGCATGCCACGGTCCAGGGTTACTTCTGCTCCCATCTATGATAAACATCTGGTGGGGTGGGAGCTAGGGATGGGCCAACATGGTTCGGAAGTTTGGACCAAACTCGACCAGTTCACTCGACCGAACTGAACTTCCGAACAAACTCAATTTTCGAGCCGAATCGAATTTCCAAACTCGGTTCTGTTCGCCCATCCCTAAAAGATAATATTCTATTTAGTTCAATGGGGTTTGATTTTCCGAACTCTGTTAGGAAGTTCAGAGTTCGGATCAAACTTGAATAGTTCGGTCAACTGAACCGAACTTCTGAACCGAATTTCCAAACTCGGTTCTGTTCGCCCATCTCTAGTGGGAGGGGATGTGATGCCACCACCCATTGCCACGCTGGGGTAAACATGACCACGGATGGTGGTGTCACATCTGAAAATACCCACTGGCAGGGAGTGAGTGGACAGAGATGATGAATGGGCGTGGCCAACAAAAAGACCTACAGAGAGTGAGCTGGTACAAAGCAGGAATTGCTGATATCTAGTAGGATATTATTTCACCACGTAGCAAACAACACATAATTGGGGTGAGGTAGGAACCAGTATTTGCCATCAGTAATGTATTGGATCTTTCACTGAAGTCACAACATAGCTGGGTGTGTCCACACTGTGGGTGTTTTCACACAAGATACTCTCTACCCACTACCCACTCACTATACATGTTACAGGGCATCCATAGGGCAAAACTACAGCCCTGCAACATGTGTAGTGGGTGGGTAGAGAATGTCTTGTGTGAAAACAGCATGTGTGTGTGTGTGTGTGTGTCCCTCATGTTGTTCTGCTGTAGATAGTTATTGAGATGCACAGTCCCTTTCAGGTCCCTTGTATATTTCCTTCAGCTGTATATTTCTGGAGTTTGATCACATTATTGATACTACCTCGGTCTGATTAACTTTGGGGAGCAAATTCTAACTGCTATGCATGTTAAGGAAAAAAATCTATTTAGCAAACACCTGAACTACTGAATCCTGGTTTCCTCAGATTGAGATTATGTTCCTTGCAAATTCATGAGAATTTCTGGATTCAAGAGGAGATCATTAGTTCTCCTTCCAATGTGCCTTTTGCTACCAAATCTGGGGTTGCAATTTACCTTTGGGTCTTGTGCCTCTACCAAATTTGGTTGAAATTGGTCTGTGGGATTAAACGTTAGTAGAGAGAGAACATATATACACCGACAGGGTGACTGCAGAAGCCTTTCCAAATTAGAAACCCCTGGAAAAGCTATTATATAGGCCAACTATAGAGGGGTCATGGAGGAGCATTCTATGGTACTTAATGTCTCACCTTAGCCAGAAACTCACTGGTTGCCCTTGGGCCAGTCAAATGTTCTCTCATCCTTATTGTAGGGTTAGCTTTCTGATGCATAATACACAGCAGAAGTTTCTTCAAAACAGAACTTTACTAAGAACTCAGAAGACATGCTTCCATACTGTACAGACTGCATGGGACAAGATGGAGGACAGAGAGAGGAAAAAAGAGGAAACAAGGGGGGAAAAAACCTGTTTCATCCCTTGACCCTCCCCCTAACTGGACAAGCCCTATATTAAGCTTGCAGGGCTTGCAATGGGCTTTTACTTGTGACTGTTGCACAATCCAACACCTCTTCTTAACAGTCACTTTTCAAACTTACTAGGTTCATTCTTCTTAATAGCTTGCGATGGCGTTCCCCTTCTAGTGGCTTCGTGAACATATTCGCTCTCATATCCTCTGTAGGACAGTATTGCAGATCTATGAGTCCTTGTTCCTGTGGGTCTTTCAGGAAATGGTATTTTACATCAATGTGCTTGGCTCTTGGGTTGATTCTTTCTGTTTGCGCCAGCGTATTGCTTATTGGTTGTCTTCCAGGATTGGTGTGGGTCTGTCCAATTGTTGCCCCAGATCGTTCAGAAGCTGTCGCAACCAGATAACATCTTGGCTGGCGTGTGCCGCTGCCACGTACTCTGCCTCCAGTGAGGAAAGTGTCACAGAGGCTTGTTTCCTACTACACCAGCTGATGGGTCCTCCACCAAGCAAAAATATGTACCCACTGGTAGATTTTCGGTGCAAATGGTCTCCAGCCCAATCTGCATCCATGTAGCGTATCAGGTCTGACATGGAAGTTGTTGGGCGCCATAGCTTGAGGTGCACACTCCCTTTCAGGTACCGTAACACCCTCTTCACTGCGTTCCAATCCCTTTGGGTTGGGGCTGAGACTTTTCTACACAGTATACCTATTGCCACCGCAGTGTCAGGTCTTGTGATTGTGGCAACTGTACAAGAGCTTTCCTATCACCTTTCTGTATTGTTTATTGTCTGGCAGCAATAAGCTTGGTTCTTTGATCTCTTTTGGGTAGCTGGTTTCCATAGGAGTATTTGCTGCCTTCGCACCCCCCATGCCGAAACTTTCTATCATCTCTTCTATTGCCTGTCTTTGGTTGAGAAGATAGCTTCCATCATCTTCTCTTTCAATTTGTACTCCAAGGTAGCGCATTGTTACCCAGGTCCTTAGTTTCAAAGTCCTGATTTAGAGCTCTCATTGTTTTGCACCGATCCCCTTCTTGCTCAAAGCATATGATAAGATCATTGACATAATACAAAGATCCACCTTCCCCTTAGTCTCTTTGTGTATAAGCAGGGATCGACTTTGCTCCTGGTAAAATTTTCCCTCATGAGCACCTTGTTTATTTTAATGTTCCACGCACCGGCAGCCTGCTTAAGCCCATATATGCTTTTGTGCAGTTTGCATACAAGATCTGGCCTTTCAACGTCTGCAAATCCCGGTAGTTGGTCCATGTAAATATCTTTCTTCAACTCACCATTTAGGAACGCTGTTTTCATGTCCATATGCTTGACTTGCATTCCTCTTCCGGTAGCTATACTTAACAATGTTCTGATTGTAGTGTGCTTAACTACAGGTGCAAATGTTTCATCATAGTCTTCTCCGTACTTCGGGGAGTATCCTTTCGTGACAAGTCAGGTCTTGTACCGTTCAATATTTCCCTGCGCATTGTACTTTATTTTAAATATACAACCTATAATCTTTCTCCCTGTGGGCAGTGGAGTAAATGTCCACGTCGCGTTGTCCTGCATGGACTTCACTTCTTCTTCAGCCGCTCTTACCCATTTTTCTGCTTCCCCTTCGGACATCTGTGAGATGTCCTCCCAGGATGCTGGCTCTGACAATTTACTGGTGCTGATCTTGTAGGACAGTCAAGTGAGGGGAATGCCTTTGTTAAACCTCGCCGACTGCCTTAGCTCAGCATCAGCAGCCAGCTGTGTCTGTTCCTGCATTTCTGTTACCGTTGTGCCGATTTTGACTATTTGTTCAGAAGATTGCTTCCTTTCAGTGATTTCGTCCGTGGTTGATTGTTCTCCTTTGCCTGGACCTTGGACAGTCATCATACTGTCGCTTGAGTTTTCCACAAAGGTCACACTGTTACTAATAGTTATTCTGTCTGTGCATGGATCCAGGATCCTGTAGCCTTTGGAATACTCACTATATCCTATGAGGATATCTTCCACTGCTCTGTTTTGCAACTTGGTACATTTCTCCTCTGGGATATATACGCAAGTCGTACTTACTTACACACACATACTCTGATGTGGCCCTCACTAGGTTTTTGACAATGCCATAGTCCTGAAGTTTGTCGAATACTTCATCTTTACTCTTCATGATGTACGTGATCGTTTACCTTAAATAGTCATAAATGAAAGTTATCATATACCGGTTGCCTCCTGGCATGGGAACCTTCATTGGGCTGCAGATATCACTGTGTACAAGATCAGGCAGTTTTGTGGCTCTAGTCTGACTCTTCTTAGGAAGTGTAGCCCTCTTGGCTTTGATGCAACAGTTGCATTTCATGATCACGGGACACGTTGATACCTTAAGGACTTTGGTCAACTGCTCTCTGTGCATTTCCTTGATGATGTCTGGGTGTCTATGCCCCATGCGTCTATGCCACAGGTGGATACAGTAATCTTGTGGCTTGTGTGCAGTGAGCTTCGCCTGTTCTTTTGCTGTGCTCAGACAGTACAGGTGCTCATCTGCAGTGGCTCTGGCCAGAACTTTTGTCTCACTTTGAATTGTGCATTCGTCTCCCTGGAAATGAATGGTGAGCCCCCTCGCTGCCAGGCACCTCACAGACAGGAGTCCCCCTTCTAAGTTGGGCACATAGACCACATCTTTCATGGGTACGGTCAGTGTGCCTCACTGTGACTGGTTGCAGTACAAGAATCCTTGTCCAATTCCTTCCGTGTTGATGGTTCTCCCATTTGCAAGGTAAATGCTTTCTTTACTGCTTAGATCCAGCCCTACAAAGAATCCTTTAGCGCTAGTCATGTGGCTCGTTGCCCCGGAGTCTACACACCAATCTTGGGATGATCTGTCTTATGTTGCTCTGAAGCACCCACTCCATTATTGAGCAACTGTGTTGCTGTTTGTGACTTTCGCCCTCTGCTAAAGTCCGTCTCTGTGGAGACAGTTTCTGCTGTTCTGCTTTCCATATATAGCAGTCTTTCTTTCTTTAAATATCCCTCCTTTTTACATCTGAAGCATACTCTGGTTTCCCTCTTAGGAGCTTTGTCTGAGGTTTTCAGTGCAGTCTCATTACCCTGCTTTAGATCATTCTGCAGATTCTCCTTTCTGTGCTGGAATTCATCCACAAGTCTACCTTTAACAGATTTCAGCTTCAGTTCAGCTTCTGGCCTTTTCTCCAGGGCATTGATGAGGGCACTGTAAGATTCAGGCAGGCTGAAGAAGAGTAGGGCTACCACATGGCTGTCCTTTATATCTTCTCCAATGCCGCGCAGCTGTGCCACTATTTTCAACATGGCATTTATATGCTCCTACATTTCACTTTCTTTGCCAAGCCTCATTTTGTATAGTTTCCTCAGTAGAAACAGTGTGCTATTCAGGCTAGTTCTCTCATGCAAGTTTTGCAATGCAATCGACATGCCTCTTGCTGTGGTCTCACTTCTTATATGGATTAGCATGTCATCTTCTACTAATAAATGTATTGTAGCCTTTGCTAACGTGTCCTTTTTATTCCATTCCTCGTGATTTGCTGCTGGTCTGTTCGTGGTAATCAACTCCTATATATCATCTTTAGACAGCAGCATTTCCACCTTAAACTTCCACAATTGGTAGTTTACATTGTTCAGCTTTCCTACTGAAAGTCTGAGCTGCTTGCCATACTTGCTTCCCTCCGTTTCCCCTTCTGGGATTTAGGCCTTCTTATTCACAGTCAGTAGGCCTCTGTATCTGGGAGTTTTCTTTCACAGTCTACGCTCCTTCTGGGCTGCTTCTAGTCTTCAAAATTGCCTTGAAGAGGTCCTGGGCCCATAACCTATTGTAGAGTTAGCTTTCTGTTGAATAATACACAGCAGAAGTTTCTTCAAAACAGAACTTTACAAAGATGTCAGAAGACATGCTTCCATACTGTACAGACTGCATGGGACAAGATGGAGGACAGAGAGGAGAAAAGAGGAGATGAGGAGAAGGAAAAAAAACAACCTGTTCCATCCCCTGACCCTCCCCCTACTGGACAAGCCCCATGTTAAGCTTGCAGGGCTTACAATGGGCTTTTACTTGTGACTGTTGCACAATCCAACAATCCTAACCTACCTCATAAGTTTTTGTGAGGATTAAAAGTTGTGTTTATTTGTTATATGTAACGTGTCTTCAGTGCCATGGCAGGGGGGCGCTATATAAAAATAATCAATTTATTAATTTTTATTATTATTGAGTATATCCTTAGTCATATAGTTGCAATTATATGCCCTCTAATGTACTGGATGATTTGTGGTCATTGCAAGAATTATTTGTGTCAGGAAGAAGGGAAGGGTTTGGACACTAGGGGTATTAAAATAAGTTAGGGAGCACTCATGCTCGTTTTGCTGTCTTATTCTGTACAGCATACCCATTTAGGTATATTTTCCTGCTGGCCCACAATCTGACACACTATATTTTGCCACTTTTAATGAAAAGTGAAAGTTTACTTTGGAACTACATATGAGTAAGGGACCAAAACAAATAAAAAAAACTCAGTCATACAGCTTAGAAGAATGAACAAAAAGGATTTAGGATTTTATTTGGTGTTGAATCTGTTGCCTGGTTATAAAAGTAATGTGTTTTAGCTGCAACAGCTTTAGCATGAAGAATTTATTTGTGGGGTTCTCAGGACCATTAGAGAAAGAAATCAAAACAAAGAGTTAGAAAACAAAATACAAGATGAGAAATGTGAGCCCTTCCCCCCTGGAGATTTACTTATAAATATTAAAGATATATTGTGTTCAGATTTTTAAAATTAGCAATTTGGAACTATGATTAGCTTTCTAAAGTATTCTCAATATTACTGTGCTTGGCAATACTCTAACTTGTACTTTACTGCCATCTTACTTATTTTCCTTAGCATTAAAACATATGCAGCTGATGATTTGTGAAAAAGCTATGAGTGGACAAATATCTGTGTGTTAATAGGGAATGATTTGGCTAGATCAGGGAAAACATTTAGGGTGCAATCCAGTTCCAATTGGAGTCAATGGCTAAACTTCTAGGAACTTCAGTGGAAGCTGAATTGAGACCTCAATGTCTAATATACTAAAAAGAACTCTTCTGTAGGGATGGGAGAACACGGTTCGGATGTTCGGAGTTCAGACCGAACTCGGTCTGTTTGGATGTCCGAACAGATCATCCGAACTGAACTCTCGAACAACTGAACAGTTCGGTCATATTTGGATGAGTTCGGGGGCGGGAAAAGCATCTTTTCAGTGCCAAAAATTCAGTTTCTGTTTCGTTTTGGTTTCGGTATCGATAGCACTATTTTTGAATGTTCGGCCAAGTCGAACTCGGCTGAACCGTACCATCGAACCCAAACTTGGGTTTCAAACCGAATGACCGAACATCCAAACTGCGTTCTGTTCATCCATCCCTACTCTTCTGTGTTCCAGCTAGGAATCCAGATTTAGCAGAGCACAAATAATCTCCAAACTAGGTCTGTGTTCATACTGATACTTCCATAGACAGGTATTTTCTGGGATACTTTAGGTATAGAGCAACCTGCCTTGACAAGGAGGTTGGACTAGATGACCTTTGAGGAACCTTGAAGCTCTTCAGTTCTATGAGTTGATAACACTTTTCTCAAATTGGAGACCTTCCTTCTGAAAGAACAGTAGAATTCCTGAACGTAAAGTGGCATTTTAGTGATGTTCTGATTAAAAACCATACAGTCGCATTCCTGTAAGGACTTATGTGTGTGCTTACTCAATGGCACAAAATACCTAAGCCTTCACTGGAGAGTGCATGGAAACAAAGAAATATTTCCATACAAACAGATTCTGATACAATCAGTGCTGTTCCTTCTGATGTCTGCCTTCATATTCTTCCTGGCTGAGGGAATTTCTAAAATTTTTTTCTAAATCCTAGTGATATTTGGTACTTCATAAGCCTGTTTAAGATATCAAGGCTGCCAGAACTTGATCAGACACTTCATTTATTTTTAGGCTGGGTAGGTTCATTGATTTTAAACTGCACTTATTTACCTGGGAATGGTTTGGTTTAAAAATAATTCAAATAGGGCTGGAACCCCAATAACTTTCTTTCTTCTACTTTTTCGTTTTACAAGAATGGCCATGAACTGATTGTATACAAATCTAAGTATTACTATAGCAAAGAAACAGAGTATTCTGACTAGGGCTGAAGTGAGGACATTTTTTTCCCTTGCGAATAATTCGCAAGAATTGAGAGGGGGGCGAGAACTCAGGTGTTCTTTGCCCCACCCTTGAGTTCTTGCGAATTACTCAAGGGGGCAGGCATTGCAGGTGGCGGAGCCGGCACAAGAGCCAAAGGTGAGCAAAGGACAATGACAAGCCCCCTGGGCACCTCCGGTCCCACCTGGCCTCCCAACCTGGGGGGGGGGTGGTGCGGAAGAGAGAGAAAGTGTGGATTGGGGTTGGGGCCTAGTGTGGGGAGTATGTTCAAGCAGGGCATTACTGTCTGGGGGGGTCCTGTCGCCCTGCCACTGTGCTCTGCGCTACCCCAGCTGTCACTTCCCAGGTTTATATTTTAAAAGGAAGAAGGAAAAAAGTTTTAAAACTGAGCATGTGCAGAAAAGCTGCTCAGACCTGGCTGCCTTTTCCAAAGATGGCACCTGCGGAGTCGAGCAGCTCTTTTGCGCATGCTCGGCCCTGCAAGTGCCATCTTAGGAAAAAGCAGCCAGGACTGAGCAGCTTTTCTTCACATGCTCAGTTTAACACACTCGGGGCAAAATTTCAATTTTGGTTTTATATCCGTTTCGGTTCTCATTGTATCAGTTCTTCTTTCAGTTCTCTCGGTATTGGATTTTTAACACTGTGGTTTTGGGAAAACCGCAATATTAAAAATCCAATTAAAAACACAGTGTAAAAGAGCCGATACTGCTGATAACGAGAGAGATGGCTATATCGGATTAATCTGCTATTTCGGTTAATCGGGTATTTTAGGTTCTTTTCAAAACCAAAAGTCCCATCCCTAGTGTGAACTAAGGTACATTTCTACGAGTACTCAACACCAGCATCCAAACAAAATAAATCCCAGGTCTCTCTCAAACAAAAAACTCCAACTAGTCACCTTGCAAAATAAAAGTGATATGGAAACAAAAAGGACATTGCAGATGCTCTGATCAGACCAGTAGTCCTTCCTTTATTTCATGAACAGCCACAAAATATATTGCCCAAAAGTATAATGATGTAGTCATTTGGACTCAGCCTAAGGTTGGTTGGTTGGTTTTTTTGCCACAGTTGCTCTATCCATCTTTCTTCCTGTTTAATCTGTCAGAGGTCACTTTCAAACTAAGCTGGTCTTATGAAGATTAAACAAAGGCAATAGAAATTTGTGTGCTGCTGCAACAACAGTTGCAGATAAAATATATTTAAAAATATCATCAGGTGCTGGTCTTTTCAACTTCCCAGTGCTCCTCCTTGCAGTTGTCTGAAATTGATTCAGTTCATCAGCTGTCAAAGATGAACACATAGATCACATTATTTGTGTGCATGCGATTGGCACATCCTAGTGTACAAAAAAAAATAAAAAATGGAGGATGATGAATTTAATCTGTGACCAAAATAAAACCATCATCCTTCCATCCAATCCCATCACAAGAATAAAATCCAGATTCTAACCATCTCTATGCTTTGGGTAGACATCTAGGGATGTCATCCATAATCAACAGCTGCCTGGTCCACTATTTCTCTGAGCTCTAATACAGTATTTCTAGTTTAACAATCATTCAGCATCACACTATGGTTGTTTTCAGACAGGAGACTCCCCACCCACTATACATGTTGCAGGGTTGCAGTGTTGCCCTATGGTGCCTTGTAACGATGTATAGTGGATGGGAGTGTCTTGTCTGAAAATGCCTAATGACAGCTGGACCAGACATCAAGATTAGGATCAAAACCCAATCCTCATGTTGGCAGCCTTGGATTAACCAAAATGGAGTTGTCTGGAAGACGTAGGGTTTCCAATTTGATAGAAATTTACTGAAATTTATTACATAAAGAAAAAAATGTCCTTGTGATTGAAACTTCGTAGGCCTCCTGCAATCTCAGTTTCCATCAAAATTCACCAACAGGCAGAACCACTGCATCTTTCTTTCTAGTCATTACAAAGCCAAATGGAGAATAGTAGCTGAATAAATGGAAGGCTGCATTCAGGAAGTACACACTCCAGGAAGATGACATGCCATGAGAGTCCTCACAGATGAACACTCACGGTTGCTTTTGGAAGTCTTAGGCAGTTGTTAAATTGGACACAACCACCCAGGTCCACCCATCCCTCACACACGTGGGTGCCCATCTTAAGGTGGTGTGGGTGGAGGTGAACTCCCATGACCCACGCACCACCTACCCATGCCCCCACACAGAGCAACCCAGGTTTTTCCCCATTTCTCCATGCAAGGGTATGAATGGGCGGTGCGTGGGTGCAGGCACACACCGACCCCACACCCATCCCCTGCCATCGGAAGCCCCCTCACCAGATGTGCGCAGCGGTGCACACACACACACACACACACAGGCAGGCCCATCTAAAAATGGCCTTAGATAAGTGTTTTGCTTTAAACGTGCAGATAGGAGAATCATTGCCCTAACACCACTTGAAAGATAGGAATGAAAAATAGAGGAACCCCCCAAAACACACACACAATACAAAAGGTGACAACAGTAGCAAGTTTCTTTACTCAAAAGAAGTGGAAAGAAAAGATGGGTTTGGTATCATTAAGATGAATTTGTAAACAGTCCAGTGCTATGCCAAGTCCATATACCTGTAACATGGTGTTCTGAGTTCTAACAAACTGTAAAAAATTTCATGTGATCAGCTGAATACAGGCAAAGAAATTAAACATTTTTGAGATAATATGAAGCAAATACACAAATATTCTTTTAGGGACTAAGTTCCTTTTTGGTGTATTTCAGTACCAACTATTGGGAATATGTCCCTTGGCGAGTATTTTGTTTGAGGGGCAGGGTCGAGCATGACAAGCAAAGCTGTCTCCTCACTGTGGCAATGATCCAGTGCAAGGAACATGTTAAAATGGAATATAGTTGGAACAAATAATGAGATTTGAGGCACCTCCTTAAGAGGTGAGGGGTTTGGCTGCTTAGGGGATTTTACAACTCAGATTGACCTCAAACCCTGGGGATAGTCGGGTGCAGCATTGTTATGAAGGTACCAGCTGTCCCTAACATGTGTCAAAACTGGCACTCCTTCCTTGGGACCCACCTTAAGGGATCCGAAGGGTTTGGAAGGTCTCAAGCAGATGCAGGGGTGGATTTCCCTCCCCCCAATGGATTGGAAGCCACTGGACCTGGAAAAAGGGGAATTTTGTTTGCCGAGGGTTGGGTTTTCCCCAGACTGAGGCCATGTTTAACAGAGTTGCAGCCTTTTATACCCAACACGTGGATCCGTTGCTACTTTCTGCGCTGTGGGGACAACTGTTGTCTTCTAACTAGAAAGGTGAATGTTTTAGTACCAATTTTTAAAGGTTAAAATTGAATAATGTTAGCATGATACTATAGAACACAATAGTAATTTGTCATACATATTGTATGAACATTGTGAAACCAGATGGACTGTTCAAACATAAGATTTCATTCAATATTATCCAGATGTCTGTCTTAGGGATGGAGAAGAAAAGGTGTACTTTCTTTCTCTTACTTTCTTCTTCAGAAAGATTAAAAACCTCAACAGTATTTAATTTGAGAAATGTACATGCTACATCAGTCACTCCATGATCACTAATCTTCATTTTGGTGAGCCCAATATGATTTTAGCTCCTAGTTTTGATATGGACATAAATCACAACATGCAAGTCTAAAACTGGCAATAAATGCATCTTCTGAGGTCACTTTTCCTCTCTGGTCATTACTTTCTAATTGCATGAGCACATAAAACATAAATCAAGTTTAAGACTAAGTGAATATTCAAGCAGACTGACTTTAAGAGAGACACCAAACAAAGGGGTAGCTTTACGGATGTTACTGTCACTGACAACAAAACGGATAAGGATCAAGAGTTGATTGCTCAAGGACGAGTATTTTTATGAGTGCCTTTAATGCCTATAAACATGACATAATATTAGTGATATCTAGAAAAACTACTGCTGAAATGTTTGGGGGTTTTGTTGTTTTACTGGCAACAGAAACCACTGAGGATGGATCATTTATGTCCAAACTGATAATAATGGGCACATAATCCCATAGATGTTAGTATAAATTTGTAGTTACAGACCCTTGTCTCTTGAAGTCACTGCAGTTGTGCTACATTTGACTGCAAGTCCACTACTGTGGATTTAGATGTGATTGCTATGAGACTGGAAATATATTTAGACAGCTGGTACAGTTGGAGATTTTTGTAAGGAAATGGAAATCAATATAGAGGATCTTTATTCAGAAATGTGCTCATATAGGGCCCTTTTCACACAGACACTCTAAAACTGATAAAATGGGTGTTACATTTTATTATACATGGTACAGGGCAACACTGCAGCCTGGCAACATGGGCCCTTTTCACACAAGATGCTTCCACCCAGTTTTGGTGAGTGAAGCGTCTGTGTAAACAGCACTTGCGGTGGTTGGGGTGCATTTTGCCGGGTGGAGGTGTCTGTGTAAACACCACGGGCGGTGGGTCTAGGTGCGTGCATCCTCCCGCGCAACACCCATCTCCATCCCCGACCCACCCACAGAGCAACGGACTCCACTGCCGATTGCTCCGTGGGTGGGTGGCGGGTGGAGATGGGTGTTGCACGGCAGCATGCACTCACCTACACCCAGAGCCTGTGGTGTTTACACAGACGTCTCCACCCATCTCCACTCAGCAAAACTGCATGGAGGCATCTCGTGTGAAAAGGGCCCATGTTGCAGGGCTGCAGTGTTGCCCTGTACCATGTATAATAAAATGTAACACCCATTTTATCAGTTTTAGAGTGTCTGTGTAAAAAGGGCATAATGAAAAATGTCCCAATATCTCCATATGTAGGATAACATTTTTCAGTGAATTTTATTACTTGGCATGAAATGAGGTATTAGGTGTTAAAAGAGTAGGGCTTTGATTCTTCCCCCTCTCCTTTTCCAATGTAGTTACTAAGTTTGAATTCAACTTAATTCACATTAGTGCAGCAGGAGAAACATTAACTTTGGGTGAAAACAGACATGACGCTAACCACCCTTGGTGGTCATTTATGCATGTTTCAGGGCTGCATAGGGCACCAATACAGCCCTGCAACATGCATAAATAACCACCAAAGGTGGTTAAAGGGTGGTTAGCGTCATGTCTGTTTCCACCCTCAGTCACATTTTGGTATTTTAAAAAACAAGACAGTTAACCCTAAAATGGGGGTGGGAGGGTTGGGGGGGCGGTGGGAAGAGTCCTGATTTCCAAGCCTTAAAGTTATGACATGTGAGTTTCCATTTGTTCTTCAGTGCTAAGGGGCAATGGGAGCTGAGCTTGCATGGGTTTCATTGCCACAGGAAAATGGGAGGGTAGTTATTATTTTCTATGTCCTCCTCTCGTGCAAGGGACCCAAGTTCTTGAAGCAAAAAGCAGTAGGCATTGCCCACTCGAAAATTAAGGAGTTATAGATTACCACTTGGAAATCACCAGTTTTTAAGGCTGGGATCACCAACTTCATTTTAACACTTGCATCACACTTTGCACACCCTTTTAAGACATAGGAAAAAGCGAGAACTCTATGAGTCAGAGGGTGTTGCCAGACATAACGCTAAATGCGTGCAAATTCAAACTGTGTTGAATTAATTCGATATCATCCTGGGTGCAGAGCTGCATGAATAAATATTTATGCTACTGCAAGTTTGTGTCTCCTGCTAAATTTCTTCCCACCAGCTGTTTTCCAGATGATATCCCTTGGTGCAATGCACCTGGATGCCAGGAAAGAGAAGCTGGATCCAGGTTGGCAAAGAGCTGGCAGCCCAAAATAGAAACTGCTGAGATTCTGTGGGCAAATCTTAATTTCAGGTGGAGTGAATCCAAATGTAAAAATTCCCCTTCTAGCAGTCAGTCCCTTCTCCCACCGGTTGTGTCTTCTTCAACCCTGCCAAACTGTGCTCACCAAAAATACCATGGCTATACAAAGGAACTAAAGTGGCCCCTAATAAAAATCCATGTTTCTATGGTCCCTGTACTGGTAGCAGTGCAGGGCACTGCACATCTCTACACATAACAGTGGTTATATGTGCTAGCCACAAATGCTCTTGTCCATGGCCATTATTTTTCAGATCCCAGTGTTAAGCATGTGGGATTGCACAAACAGACAAGTGTTTCGGTTTTAAATACACAAGTAGCTAGTGTTATGTCTGGTAACACCCAATGATGGCATTGGGGACGAGGGCCAATAGGGACAGCCCTTGCCAATCTAATCTTCACTGAAGTTAATGGGAATCTTTCAACTGAAACTTCATGTACTTTGACTGAGGTCCTTAGTGAACATGATGGACTTCAAGATCAAGCACCCAACTCCTTTAAATGCCCACACTCCTATCCCTCTGAGGGATTATGAATAGGGAACTCGTACTGCATTTTCCCAGCACTCCTCTTATTTGCAGTAGGACTTTCCAGTAGTTGCGAGCACTTGCTAGATGACAAAATGCAAGGCACCTGTGTGGTACATCAGATATTTTGATCTACAAATGGATCTTTTTAGAATTTACAAACCTGGCCTCTTGTTATTAATCTGTACAAGGTTTCATTCAGATATGTACTAAAGTAGATTGTTTGCAAGAGAGTGGGAATAAGGAGATGCTGAACTTTTAATTATCTGATTTATCTATGTCTTATGTCTGCTGTGTCTTACAAAGCCTGTGTTTTAGCTTATGTCTGCTGGCTTACAAATGGCCTGAAAAACTGCTCTTGCCATGTTGCAAAAGATTATAGCTACAATCTATATACCCAAAGCAATTAAAAATTGAACACAGTGTCAGATTTTTAAATGCTAATCTGATTACTTCACTCTTCGTTACCATCTTGAGAGATTTTTTTTTTATTGTCAGAGGGCTGATTGTAACATCTGTTATTTTAAAATCTTGTTGTATTAGGTACGGTATGAAACAGGACACTCGGCTGTCTGTAAAGCAGTTTACACATTTTAAGCCACTTTTTAAGCGCTCCTCTCCCATTTGCCAAAATTTGTTACCGTAGTATAACTTCTGACTGGTGCTGGGGAGCCCATGGAGGAATTGTTTCTCAGGTTTGGCCATGAGCACCCCCCCTAGGAGTGCCATGATATCACAATGCTCCATAAGGGGTAGAACCAGGTCAGAAAAGAGAAGGCAAAGGATCTCTCCTGTCTTTCTACCATAGATGCATCCCTTTCACAGCATCATGATGTCACACCACTCTGCTGCAGGGGACAGGGACAGGAGAGCCCCTCCATCCCACCCCTCTCCCAATAAGAATTCTGGCAACACACCAATCATATACCCTCCCAAACACATTTTAATACCTGCAATATCTAACTGTATTACAGGTAAGTTAAATAGCTTCTTATTTGTCAAAGACATTTATTGAAAAAAAAAAAACCCACCCCTCAACAATTTTTTAAAATTTCCCATTGTCCTCTACCCATGGTGTTTTTCCATTAAAAAGGAGGCCATCTTGGATCTCCCCATTCTTCTAGAGAGGTATTTCAGAGAAAGTGTTAGGGGTGAGGGAGAACCTATGAGCGGATGCCGAGAACCACAAGGCAATAACCAGGAGATGGGGGCAGCAGAAAGGGAAGATGGAGAAGCAGAATGGGCAAAGATGGAGGTGACCTGGAGGTGATACCAGTAGGGAGAGGGAAGAAAGAGAGAATAAGGGACGGTAGCGACTAGCTAGTGACCTTGCGCTAAATGATTTTGCTGGAGAAGCAAATGAGTGAACGAAATGTCACAGATGACCTATGTCTTTTCCACTTTCCTTGTCACAAATTTGCCAACCTTCCCTTCCCCCACCCCAATCCCTTTTTGATGCAATACAAACTTTATTGACAGAACATTCTGCTTCACTTCTCCGAACACCTACAAAGGATGGACGGTCCCCATTTCATATTTGTAAATGTGAAGTAAGCATTTATATCTCCAGAAAATAGCTCCTGCCTCCTTGGATGCACCCAAGCTTTGACAATTTCCCAACTGGCTCAGTCTTCATTTCATGTGTAAATGTGACCAATCGGCTTTGCAAGGAAAGGCATTTTAATAACTTGGCCAAAGTTGTGCTACAGAGCTTTGGGGAAATTCAATCTAAACTCGAAGGTTGGTGCCAATGGAGCTGCCATAACAAATGATGATGATCTTCTGAATGAGGTCCTGGGATTTTTAATTGCATCCGGAGCATGAGTTTTTGGTATATGAAGCAAGGCTGTCTCACACTAGGGGGCAGGGAGCAACAATGAAAGAAACTCTCCAAAAAAACATAGCTGGGGAAGGAACTGAATTGTGAACTTAACCCCTCATTAAAAAAAAAAAAATGTTTTAAAGGAAATAAACAGCATGCGACACCAAGGGATGTAAGAGGTTAAGTGTCCCTCAAGCTAAAAAAGCAAATGCTCCATCCACGGACCCACTAAAATTTGGTGAGATTGACATTAGCATAGACTGTAAGAATTTTGCTGTCCCTTTAGTTAAATTTGCCCCTAGTTTTGAATTCTAGCAAGCCTCAGTAGCAATTTATATGCATGATAGTCTTTTAGCATTAACAGGAACTGCGTACTTCAAATGCTATACTTAACAGTCTTTAGTAACAACTTATAATATGGATAACCTGCCTCCTCTGATATTAACAATACTTCTCACATAGAAATACCATCTTACAAATTTGAGTTTGTAACATAACAAAAAGCTAAGTTTTTAATAATATAGTTACGTTTGAAAATTACTATAAATTAGTGTCTTGAAGTCAGACTACATTACATAATTCTTCTCCCGCCTCCCCTAAAAAACCCAATTAAATTCCATTCAAAATAAGACACGCAGGTACTAACCTATATGTTATAGTAACTAAAATGAAGCCCCCAGTAGAGATCTGCTCGCCTTTGTTGCTAAAGCCCATGATGATGCTTTAATGCCCAGATACTCAAAACACTTGTGCAAATCCACAGATGGACCAAAAAATTATAAATTCATGAATCACGACTGGTCTCTTCAGCTGGATGGGGCATGGTGCCACCTGAATTAAGTGCATGTCTTGCAAGCGGCAGTTGGCATTGAAGGAAAGTATAAGAGGCAGAAACTCAGTCAAGTTGAATTGTAGCAACCAGGGGAAAAAACTCGACAAATTTAAAATTAAGAATCCAATTTTAAATCTATTCTTAAAGCAGGAATTTTGATGAGGCACTAACAGTGGCATGCATATTTGTTGAGATGAAAAAGATTTACCAGTTCAAGGGGAAGGAATAAATATATTATTCGATATTCCAGTTGCCCTTGCCAGACTCATCTCCCCCTCACTCCCAAAAGGTATTGTTTCCATTTTTTTCCAATATTCTTGCAGCCCAGATGTTATGCATGAAATGGGATGGGATGAAAACAGAACATTTGAGCCCAGCCTGAGAACAGGCTGAATGAGAACATCAAATTTAAGCAACCTTTAATGGGGGGAGGTGCTTTTTCCCTACCAGGGACCATTTTGAAAGTGAGTACAAGCTATGAGGAGACACAAAAGATGAGAGCACGGTACTTGGTCCAGATCATGGATCTGCAACATGGATCTAACCTCTATTCTTGTGTGCACACTCATCTCTGCTCCCTGATCCAGGAACTGCAAAGGGGTCAAATTAAAACTATCCATGGGCCTCATTTGGCCTTTTGCTTTAACACAATCATTCCCTCCTGCCCCCACCCCCTAACAGTGAAATGCAGCATGGATTGGGATGTATATGGCACCAGTAGTGCGTTCAGTCACCCTACAAAAATGTAGGGTTAAACTTGCATTGGAAAGAAGCGGTTGTAATCTCCAAGAATAGAGACAACATTTAACCAAAGGGGGGGGGGGGGGGGAAGGTGTTCACCTCACAAAAAAAGAATATGGGATCTTAATGGAATTTATGTTAATTGGCCACTTGGCCATCTTACCTGAAAGGAGGCCACTACCTAACTCAATATAATGCATATAGAAGCTTTGGTAGATGCTTTACAGTTTCACACTATACACAACAACATCATGTACACTCATGGAAGTAACTTTGGGCTAAAATTAGTGGGGAATGCTGGGTCACATAAGCTCCTTCCTGTTCCCTGTATCTCTAGAATTATGGGGAAGGAAATGTATGAGGGACGTGTCCCCCACATCTCCTGCTATAATTATTCCCATCTGTACACTCCATAGATATGTATAATTATGCCAGTATGTATGTATGTCCATTGTGCATACATGGAAAGACGTGTATAATGTATGGCATATAGAGTATCACATCATATTAAATATAGAACAGACCAAACTAATTCAATTAGGTTTTCAAAACCTGAGTTATATATATAGAATTTATATGCAGTATGTCTCCCTTTATCACTATGGAATTTTCTTTTTATTTATATCTTGGCCAGTATAATTAGTAACAGCAAGAAATAAGTGTGTGTCCGTGAAAAATCAGTTAGCCTAAGTATCTCAGCTGTTTTGCAATAATACATACCCTTGGGTTTTTTGTTTTGTATTTCCTTTCCAAAACAAAAATAAAATTAAATTATAAGAGATCAATAACAGCACTGTCATACATTGCATAGCCTCTCTAATATAATTCACCATACTGGCTAGTGTGCCATACTGGTTCCATTTAATCTTAACATTCAGTTATTTAAAGGTGTGCTTGGAGGTATACATGAAGGGAAATAGTTTCAAATGCACCTTTTGCTCTTGATTAATTTAATCTGGAAATTGTTAATAGTGGGAAAATGCATCAAACATAGCTGCAGCTTGATGTCATGTGACAGGAGCTGGTGGTGAGTGAAGGAGCCTGTGTGCTTTTGCAGTGTGTATGTGAACCTGTACAAACTTTCCCAATAATGCTGGAGCACTTGCAAAAAATGTTGCACCTGGAGCAGGGAAGAGGGCAAAGGTCAGCATTAGGCATTAAGGCACTGACTAAACAGACTTTGCACTCAGTGAAAAGTCCAGACAACCCCTGCAGTGTCATCTTACAACTCTGGTTTTCTTCTTTTCAAGACATAGTAATCCATAAATACACTCAAATCACCAGCAGCTTAGCTCTCCTCCCCACCCCCACCCCCAAGTAACTCCATTCCCTTTTTCCCACTTATGTAAAGATCTGAACATTTTAACCCTTTTATGTCTGATCAACTTTGGGAGCTTCTGTCCTTCCTCTTGTTGTTATTCACAAGGCTTCATCCTTTTCTGAATTAGCCTTTGGTGGAAAGGGTTTATAATGATAGAAAAATAATAGCAATACTTGGTGGTTTGATGTTAAATTTTAAACAGATGGACAACGCATCCTGGAAAGCCACTGCTTGCTTTTTAAAATTAGCAACCATAAAATCCTGCAAGTAATTTAACAGTGTCCTTTTAAAAAAATAATAATTAAGTAACGATTTCAGGCAAGTATTGTGCTTGCTTTTAGCATTTCCTCGATCTAACTTATTTCACTTGTTAGAAGAAACTAATTTCAGCTTGAGCAATCCAAACAATTTCCTTTTTTAAAAGTGTGTACAAAATGAAGTACTTCTGTGTGTTGGACAAGAAGTGGTAACTGTTCTTTCACTATACAATTAATTTTTCAGTTTGGGGCATATTGCTTTTACCAGCTGAAATCATGAGCCCAAATAGATTTTAATCATTTTATCCAATCCCATTATCCACATCCTACAGCTTAGGGAACTGGATAAACTGCTAATACAGTCTGGTGCCTTGACAATAAAAATAGGCTGATGAAATACGATCCATCAATAGATTGTAGCCTCCGTATTTTGCTTAGTTCTTCTTTCTATCCTGTTTATTTCATGAGCCTCAGGTTTCACACAGATATTTTAGTTTTTAGTATATCTTCCTTCTCTTCAGTCCATCCATGCTAATAAGCAAAAAAGAAACAGAGAGCAGCATGATAGCTACGGGTGCATTTTCCTAATGGATCTTTCAAATAGCAAATTACATTTGCAAGTTTTATCTATGAGTACTTCTTTTGTACCACACATAATTAATGATGTACACAAATACTCAGTGGAAAAAATGAAGGTTTTGTTCTCCTGTGTAGAGCCCCATAATATTTGTACATAGGGGTTGGGGGGGGGGGTTGGGGGGGGGGGGGAGTAAAATTGTTCTAGTCCCATGCATGTGAATCAGAGAGCAATCACCACAAAATGACGGACAAACAAAACACCACTGAGTCTCCCAATTCGGCAGGCCCACTGGATTTCATTTGCTGAAAAGTGGTGTGATGAGGTCTTTGAAACCAACATACAATATATGTTTCTGGTATGAGTACATGTAAAATACATGGTATGAGTACTCTATGTTCACATTACTTAGCCATGTCTTGGACTTTGTGATTCAGTCAGTTTAGTTACCAATCCACAGCTGAGCTTGCAATGTAACAGAGAGAAGAATGAGGAGTAGGACATCCTCTTTTCTAAGTATCTGTAAAGAACATGGAAAGGTGCAGACTCTGCTTCAACAAGGTGCTCCAATATCTACCGTAGGGACAATCTTGTTGAACACATATGCTTTAAATAAGGCATGTGATAGAGTGCCTTTCAGAATTGGAACCCATATTCAGAAATATCAAGAATATCAAGAGCCAGATTTCCCCACCTTTATTCAGGCTGAGTCACACCAAATTGCAAGAAGCCCAACTGAAACAAGTGAGCACTGCTGGCACTACTCAGTGTCAGTAAGGACTTCCAAATCTGACTCTGAGTGACACATGCTTTATGCTGTTGATCTACCATCAGGGACAGATTGATCTCTCGCTCTTATCCTTCTGCAGTAGTACTAATAGTGTTTCTTTTGCTGTCATCACAAATGTTCTGTTCAACTAGAGGAAAATTTAAACTAAAATTGTGTATTACATTTTAAAACATACACTAACTTCATTTTTAGCTAAAGAAATTACAGTAAATGACATTCTTTAGTATAGCCATCTTCTCTGCCTGTCATGTTTGTTTGCTGGGTCCAATCTGTCAGCTAGTATGCTGGCAAGCTCAAACTGAAGTCAGCGTATATACTGTCCAGCCTAGTTAGGCTGTTCTTTCATCCTTCCATTTTGTGTTTGAAGTTTGCTCTGCAACTCTTAGCCCTTACAGAACTCTTACATGTGCAAAGCACTTCAAAAATACTAATTAAGTCTCTAAATATTGCTGTGAAATGATAAAAGCCCTCACTTTAAACATGAGAGAATTGAGGAGGAAAGGTTAAGTGATAGCCCAAGTCTACACAACAACTCGTTTAGAAACTCCTGGAAGAAAAAACGGAAGCTTTACAATACGCAGCCCCGTCCTGTGTACCACTGGATCACACTGGGAGCACTAGACCTTCACCTCAGGTATTGACTGTCTGACTGCGGGGCTGACAATTATCTCTGGAAGCCATTTTGCCCTTTTAGACATATTTGCTGCTGTCTGTTTCTGTTGCTTTCATAGATGGCATGTAAATGATTTTTTTTTTAAAATAAAAAATGCCTAGCACTTTATGTTCTTCAGTCTTTGCCTCATTCACTTTACAAATGAACTCAGAGAGGTCTATTTGTTATAGAGACACATCTTTTAATTCAAGAACAGTAACTAAAAGCTCTGAGTGGGTGGGTGACTTCCTGATTTAGACTCTTGGTGGAGGTATACAAAAAGCTGACCTTTTAAGTATAAGGCCAGTCTGGCTCTTGACAATTAGTGGAATTTTGTATTTAGATTAAAAGTATTGCCTTTTTGTATCGGCTATACTAGTATCTAGCACTAGTACTGCTTTCAGAAAGTATCCTCTGAAGTACGCATCCTGTCCACTTAGCTTGCTTATCAAGGAATAATGTACATTAAGATGTAAATAGCAATTCTTAAATCTCAATAAACTTACTATTATTTTACTAATCCACATTCAGTTGCTTACCAAGTCTTAATTAAAATTGACCCCCGAGATAGGAATCTTGTGGGGAAACTGTAAAAATGGTATAATCTAAAGCTTGTGTGTACACACGCTGATACAATTTTCAAACACTAGGGCAATTAGAAAAACCTGAATAGACTATTGTTAAACTTTTCAGGAACGATTTTTAAAAAGTGTTTGAAATGTATTAAATTCAAAGCTACCTACCCAACCACACCTCACTTGTGCATTTGCACTTCAATGGGCAATGAAAATAAATCCATCATGCCATAATTCGTTCCCATAGTCCTAAAGCCAGAGGTTCTCTCATATATGGCGATGAATAAACACTGAGAGAACCTGTTTGCCTGGAGCGTAAGAGAACTTTTCCTTGTAATTGCTAAAGATATTGGATAAAAAGAATCTCACAATTCTTTGCCTTAAACCAGCTAGCTTCGTAGTTGTATAACGTCTTGTATAAATCAAATATTCTTAATTATTTCAGCTCTGGCTAGAAAGGATACAAGACAAAGGGGAGATTGATGCAGTTTGCCTCACAATGGCTCTACTGATTTCTCTACTGGCCCTTCCTCTGCACATGGTCAATTAGAATTGAAAATCCTGTGCTGATTTCATTCGCTGGAATTTTTAAGCAGGTCAGGAAGAAAGATGTTATTGAAAGGAAAAGTCTCATCTAAATAAGAAAAGAGCACGTGGCCATCTGGTCCAACTATACCATGCCGAAAGCCATTTCAACTCAGGCGCAGTCTTGGTCTTTTGCAACAGTTTGCCAGAAATTCAAACAGGAATTTGTTTACATTAAGGCCCCTGTACTGTTTTTAATGTATAAATATGCAATGCACCGTTCATTTCCTATCTGTAATGCATAAGCTCATTTGACCCCATTACCTGCCTTAGCTGGACTGTCTTTCTAGCAGACTAGGTTTCAGTCACTCTTAAGGTATTTTTTTTTCCTTTGCTACTCAGAGGTATTACTAGGTATCAGCAGGGCAACCAGGCTTTTGAAAATTTTGAGAATGATCCCAAGTAGTTTCTCCTCATGCCTGAAGTTATGAGGAAAGGTTCAAGCAACAAAAGTAACATCCCCCTTTTAAAAGAGAAGGATCATTAGAGCTGGAAGTTCCTCTTCATTATGCTGTAGTGTTTGCACAGCCACTTGCAGGCCACAGGCTAACAAATCATTGGCAACAGACATGAAACTCCTTGTTTTTAGGAACTAGAGCCAAAAGCAGATACATGTTTTCAGGATCACATTGGCCCTTTTCAAACAGCCCACATCCAGGGAGGGGGGGAGGGGGATGGGTGGACGTCATGGTGTGCAGTGGAGGGGGTGGCCGTTACACGGATGCACACCCATCTCCACATACGGAGCAACCGCCATTGTCATCGGTTGCTCCATGCATGGGTGATGGGTGCACATGCACCCCCACCCACCAACCATGGAGGTCACATGGGTGCATTCCCCCACCCCCATGCAGCGAATCTGCATGGGCATGAGGTGGGGTGGGGAGGCTCGTGTGAAGAGGGCCTTTGTTTCTCCATCAATAGTATATACACAAGTCTGAAAGAAAAAAGAGCAAAATTTAAAAAATCTTCAATATGGGTGAATATGCTCAAAAAATGGGTCCTTATAGAGAGACGCCTAGTTCCATGTTCAAGTGTTTCCAAAAAAGTGCCTGGATTCCCCTGATCCACCATTTTGTTAGATCCCACTGATTTTAACTTGAGCTGGTGAGCACATATCTGGAAAATCAGACCATTTTAGGAAGCCTGATTTTCAGGACCCAGGTTTGAAAATGTTTTGCCCATACTTCTTTGGATTCAAAATGTTAGCTATGCCCATGCTGTCTATCAAGATAATTTGTCTAGTTGAAATCCACTTCATTTTAGGCAATGCCGTACCTTAAGTTATAAGAAGATTATCCACAAAATCTGTGGATATAAGAGCACTACCTTTAAATTACCTTAGACAAGATACGTCAGTTCTTTTGGATGTTTGTTTGGGTTTTTAACACACACACACACACACACCCCACACACACTGCCACTGAATGAAATATAAGTTATATAGTTATCAACATTTGAAATTAGCTGTTAACATGTTATATCATACCTAGGAAGCGACACCAAACTGTTCTCTCGGGAAAGTGTTATCACACAATTTGTTTTCTGGATTTGGAATACATCAGTCAAGTTCCTGATTTTCATTTCTTTGAAATACATGTAACTGGAGAAGCTATTAGCTGATGCCTGGTTGTGCTGTCTCCAGGTGGATCTTACATTGTATTCCCCCCTTTTCCCTTCTTTAGGCTATTTTCTAGGAAATGTTATAAAACTGCTCAGGTGACATAAAAGTTTCAACACCTAACATATCCACTTTGGGGCCTATTTGATCCTAAATTTAAAATGTTTTTTGCTTGTGTGTGTAATAAGGTAGTAGCAAATAGAAAAACATTAAAAGTAATCTATCTTTTTGAAAGACCATTTATGCATATTTGCTAAGCGTTGTCACATGAGATGCTGAAAACTCTTGTACTATATGCATACACTTTATTTGATGACTTGGAGAAAGACATTAGAAAAATCTTCCTGTCTGTAGCCACACATCATCTACCATGAAACAGTGATACACAGAAAAACCAAAATGAGTAAGTTTACTCATTTTGGTTTTTCTGTGTTTCACTGTTTCATAGATGTGTGGATGGATACAGACAGGAAGATTTTAAAAAATGTCTTTCTCCATTTGATCCAATCCAGTGATACCTACTCACAGTACACACACATTTTTTTTTCCTGGAACTCCTTTGGAAGTAATCAGATTGGACGTATTTTGCTGTTTTATATAAAGCTGGAAATTTGGTGCATTATTATTACAGCTGCATAAATTGTCACATTTTTACACAATACAGATTTGTACACCACTATGTATACTAGTTTTTGACATATATATAATATATAATGTGTGTGTGTGGAAAAGATAATGAGAAAGACTTGGTCTGGAACTGAATCTTCTTTCTTTTTGAGTGTCTGTGTGAACCCCACCCATAGCTACACGAAGCTAACATGTGCAACTATTTGAGGGGATTATGATGTTCAAAAGGCAAAACTTTCTGGAAGCGATGACACATGTCCAATCGGTGCTTCTCTGTGCCGTACAGTAACTGCCTAGCAAATGGAATGCCAGCTGGTTTCAATATGCCCATAATGTCTTGGCAAAGCAGACGGTCTCTGCAAAACCTAATATTTCTATGCTCAAAAACAGGTCTCTGCATATTATATATAATATTCTTTGTGCAGATGCACACACTATTCCAGAATAAGTGTGTTACCTATATAAACAATATAAGTAGTAAATAAGCATAAATGAATGTATGCAAACATCTACAAATCTAGATATGCTATACAGAGAGGCACAATATGTAGATGCATGCTGTTTATTTACTGTAGATTTTGTGTGAGAGAGACTTATATGCAAGCCCCTGTTTATAAATCTATTTCAGAGTAATACTAGAGTTAAACTGAGCCTGCACTGAGAAAAGGGATATTGCTTGCCTTTAATTTTTCTGTAAAATGGGTAAGATTTCTTCCATCCCTCCCTGACTGATCTACACACAGCAGAGGAATAGGCTTGGCGTGCATTGCGTGCAGACTCCTTGATTGTAGAAGAGGGAAAGGGAGACAGAAAGAAAAAGAAAAAAAAAAAACTGGCAGGAATCCAGACAGGCTAGAGTAGCGCTCTGTTGATCATTATGTCTAGCCTTCAGGTGTCTCAGCTCACAGTGGGCGGTGGTTGGGGGAGGTGTAGTTAACAAGAGGGCAGACAAAGAAAAAAATGGTGTGTTTCTTTCCTGAATGTGAAAAATTCACAACGTGTCTTCCTTTTTCAAAATGAATTCTTTGGGTCTCGATTTTCCCTGCAAGGAAAGCAGACTGTGCGTCTACCAGGCAGATTTATTTAAGCCCTAATTAAGAACGTCTGCAATCTTTCAACAATTTTTTTTTCCTTTGTTGAGATTAATATTCCTCTATGAAAAGTAGAGTCGTTTTTCACTTGGAGATTCTTTTGACTTCACGCTTTCTTCTCCCAGACCCTGCCTAGCTGGGTGTGAATCAGGTTCCCATTGTCTTTCTTTCTCTCTCTCTCTCCTTCTCTCTCCCAGGACTCTACTTTTCCAATGTAACTTTTGATAAATATGAAATATGGGTGAATCGAGTCCCCACGCCGGAGGATTCTTGATTTGAATCTAAAGCTATAAATCAGGGCGTGCTATTATCTTGTTGTTCACTGATTCATTTTCTTTTCTAGAGAAGAACGGGGGGGGGGGCGCTGGGCTTTGTGTGTTGCTTCTGTTTGAGAACTGTCATAAATCTTATAAAGAAAGCAACTCGGATCTCGCCAGAACTGGTGAGCAAAGAGATGGGAGGCGATTGCGACGGGTCTCGTTAGCACTGGCTTATTATTTCTTTCCCCCCCTCTCTCTGATGCTATGCTGGAGAGAGCCCCATACGCCGCTAGGAATTTGTGCAAATTCTTTCTTGAATCAAAGGCAGGGGGTGGCCGAGATGTTTCAATCAGCCCCTACTCACACTGAACAATTGCAGATTTCAAATATAGTCAAGTAATATTGCAGCTGTAAATAGCACCCCCACCTCCCTCCAATAAGAACATTACAAGGAGTGGCACAGGAACCTTGCTTGACTTCATTGTTCCAAATACAAGAGCTATTTGCCCAGTGTCTTTGCAGACTTTCGGAGCTAATTATAATAACTGTCAGATGTCTGCAAAGTCTGGAGTGCCCTTGCCGGCAGACTCGGCAAAGTTTGTCTTTATTTACTTCCCCCCCTCCCCCCGGGGACATATTAGAACGGATTAGACACAGGGCACAAATTAAAGTGAATATAGATGTGAGGAGTTCTTTTGCCTTCATTTTTCTTTATGAACAAAGCAGTACACTGGTTAGATTAGGAAACAGTGTGGCATGCAGGTCTCTCTCACTCAGACACTGCCCTGGGGCTGCACAGATTTATTTTTATTTTTTTCTCCCTTTTTCTTCAATGGAAGCAGGAAGGAAATATTCCTGTAAAACTCTCCAGTATTGTAGAGAGAACTGCCTGAGAGGGGGAGGGTTTGAAAGAGGCGATGCAGGCAACATGCAAACAGCTTTTTACAAGGCACACTTTTCACGGATAACAAATAAAAGCAGTACTACTCACAGTCTCTCAGGGCTAAGCTGTGCACGCCACTCTAGTTTCTTCCGCGCAGAGGATTCTAGTGGGAGAATGCCATGGTTGCAGAATCCCAGGATAAGGCAGGGAGAAAGTACAAAAGTGCTTCACAAAGTCACTCTGAAGCCAGCCACTTGTGCTCAGACATCCCATTGCTGCCAGTACTAGCTGCAGTTCTGAAATGAACTAAATACTGCCCATGTGAAAGACAAGGGAAACACAGTCATGTGGGACCCACAAAGCCACTCTATTGGCTCTGAAAACATAACTTAGCATCCTTGCGTTCCCACCATTGGTTAATAGTTAAAACTGAAAGAATCTGGGTCCTCCTTGTGAGCCCCTTTTCCCTTTATGTGTGGAAGAATGACTGTAGGATTTTACAGTGACAGGATTAAAAGAAAGGGACTGAAGTCATCCTGTGGCTGAGACTGGTGGGTGGGGATTGGAAGCTGAACTCTGTGTGTGTGTTTTTGCAATCTTGCCTTTACTTTCTATGAACTTGAGAGAAGAGGGATTGAGAAAAGCCATAGGTTACTGCTGAGGGTTCAATGAATAATCTATACTATTGTTTGGACTGACTAAATGGGAATCTTATTTTTCCATGACATAGATTTACAGATTTTTAAACCAGAAGGGAATATTCTGGTCATCTAAATCTCATTTCCTCATAAAAATTCACACAGTGTGTCATGGGGATATCCCATTGAAACTCATAGGGGTTCACAGCCAGGGATAATTTTTAACCCTGTAACATGTGGTTGGGAAGAAGAGAATATCATTTACAAAGTTTTCAAGTCTCAAGAGACTGTTATTATGATGCCATTGTTAGGGGGCAGAAATTTCAGAAAATTCAGCATTGCAATAATGAAGAAATGATTAGGATTAAAGAGGAGCGGAGATAGACACTTTTCTAGTTAAATGTTTGGTCTATTTGCCTGATTTAGTTGTGCAGGCATCAGCAGTAACTTGAAGCAGTACTCAGTCATGTGTGACTTACTTCTCCAATTAGCCATTATTAAAAAGACCTTTAGAAAATCCAGCTTGGATATATAGAACAACTAAAATTAAAGACAGAAAAGCTCAATTAGAGAATGCCAGTCTATCCTCCTGCCAGTACAGGATGACATTCTGTGTCCAGTTTAGCTTAAATATCCTAAATAATTTCTGCCAACTACATTGGGAGACACTCTTCACCCTAAGGTCCTAATTCAGCAGTTGTAGTGATTGTGAATTATGAACTTTTTCCTGGGCAGGGTGTTAAATGGAATCTCTGTACATGAGTCAGGAAATTACTAACAGTCCTCCTAAATAGGCCTTTTCTATTTCTCTAATTAGTGCTAGATGTGCCACCTTTGGCAATCACTCTCACTACATGTTTACTCATTGAAATTATTTACAGAGTTTTATTATCTTCATCCTTGTCATCCCATTAGCTAAACAAATGTAGTTGCACAAGAACCTTATAGTGGGACTACTACCTTCTTAATCTGTGACTTGGGGTAATAACATTACAAACTGATCTGGACCAGGAAGCCTCTTGTTTCCAGGTCAGGATCAGGTCCAGTCATGGAACAAATGTTCACAAGACCAGCCCTGCCCCACATGCTGCACCCAGAGGCCTGCCACCCCATGATGGACGGCCATGGCAGCCAATGATGGGGCTAATCCTCTGGCGTGGTGGCCAATCCTCCAGTGTGGGGACTTGATTCAGTCAAATTTCATATTTATCAAAATTTCTATTGGAAAAGTACAGTCCTGGGAGAGAAAGAGAGAGAGAGAAAGACAATGGGAACCTGATTTATACCCAGCTAGGAAGAGTCTGGGAGAAGAAAGTGTGAAGTCAAAAGAAATCTCTAACATGCCCAGGAAACTCCGGGCCAAACATCTGGATGGTTCTTAACAACATCGTGATGATGGCCTGCAGGCCAAAATGTTTTCAGGCGGGCCTAAGCAGGCCACCAACATGTTTTTAACACCCTTGATGTCTATGCAACTGTTTCCCTCCATATATATAGGAATGTGAATATTGCAATGTTTGATGAGCAAGTTTCCCTGAAAGAGGAAATCAGTGGAGTTTACATCATGGCTTCTTGTCTATTCAGTGAATGAAGCAGATTAATGGGTATGTCAAATGCTGCTTTTTATCCATCACCTGTGTTAAAATGCCTTCTTGTCTAGTGGGCATTTGTTGACAGCATGTCTTTATCAAACATAGTCTTAGACTGTGCAAAATGATCTAGGATTAATTACAACCTCATCATACTTCTTTAGTCATCATGAGAGAGAAGACAGAGGGAGGATGGTCCAGTGTTTAAGATGTTGTCCTGGGAGTAGAAACCTAGGTTCAGTTCTTCTGTGAGGACAGCATTTGGAATAGCCGTTAGAGTGGAATAGCTCAATAGAACTGTTGTGAAACAGTGGGAAGAACAACAGCACTAAATACTGCCAGTTTAAAGTAACTGAAAGGAAACATCTGAAACAGATATTCAATTCTACAAATGAAGCAGGGCATTAAAGTATAAGTAATAATAGTCCATATCAGTTTTGGCAGCCCAATTCAAAGTGTGCAAATTGTTGGATACAGTATTCACTGCAGATATTCATTTCAGCTCTTTTAAGGATGGTATCTTAGAGGCTACCTGTATATGTGTTGGGGGGGGGGGGAGTAGCCAGGGTCACATAAATAACTAGGTATGCAGATGCACAAGAAGATCATTAGATTATACCACAGACTGTATTCTTGAGCAGGGAACATGTCTCTTTGTCTATCTATATGGCTCTAGAACAAAGGGGCTTCAATCCTGACTAGGGCTTCTGGATGCTTGTACAACAAAATAATAGATGTCCTCCAGAAGCCCTAGTCAGGATTGAAGCCCCTTTGTTCTAGGTGCATCAAAGAACAGAAGCCATCTTGAACATCAGGATCACTCCAAAGACAGACTGATTTCAGATGCCAATGTTTTTCTCTCACTTATTTACACCTGTATGATGCCAGTTGTTTCAGTCGAGCTGTATGAAGACAGAATTTGACAGTAGATCATTACTGGAAGAGTCATAGAAAGAAAAAGAAAATGCTAAACCCTGTATTGGGGTTTGGATTTTTTGTTTGTTTTGTTTTGTTTGCATTGATGGGATTTTAAAAACGAACACCCCCTGCTTGTTTTCTGTGTTACACAAAGTATAATATTATTCCTGCTATTCTTCTCAGCATAGTGTATGGCTGACCATAGCAATGATAGGACAAGACATTGCTCAGATTTTATACTTGTGGTTCTGGTAAATAAGGGGATTCACTTGATGTTTCTTCATACCTGTTGAGCTCAAACGCAAGACAAAGACATGGAAATGAAAATCTCTTTCTAAAGTCTTTTAAATTATGTTCTGAGAAGCTCCCTTTCCAGTTCTCTTATCCTGCAATGGCTCCTCCAGCAAAACCTGGGAAACTCAGTGTTGACAGTCCTAATATTTCTAAACTAAAAAAGCAGGGACAATACTTTTTCAAGAAGGAAGTTTGGATAGACACTTTTCAGTCTTCTCTTCAATACCATTAGTTTTTCTTTTGCTTTCACATTTGAAAGCAACAAGAAAAAGTCAGCAATGAAAAGGCAAATTAGTATAGTTTTTCTCACGTAGCAAGCCAAGGTAGGACAGTGCTGCTACAGATAGGTAAATATATGGTTACAATAAGCTAGAGCAGTAGCATCAAAACTTTCTCTCCACCTTGTAATGTGTTCAGCGCCAATGGGCCTTCCACATCTGGACTCCAGAACACTGAGGAGGCAAAGTTACATACCCTGAGAGACATTTCTTTCTTTTCCTTTCTTTTCTTTTCATTACTGGTGGTCTCCATAATTTTGGTTACTTTTTCATTCAATTAAAGTGGAAAGAATTACTAATAAAATAAACCTTAGAGAGAAGAACAGTGAACTCTTTGGTTTCAAACCTTAATGTATTGTCTCTTTGGTTTCAAACCTTAGTACAAATGTCAATTTTTAAGTTTTAAAATGTCTGAGGGTTTTATTTCAAAAGAGAAATAAACGTATCAACTCAGTTAGCATTATTATGCTCTCTTTCTACAAGCTATGAATGTGTGGTGATGCTCTTTTCAGTGACATTTAGAAGAAAAAAATGCTCTTAAACAGTGATATCCTCCTGTGGTTCTTATGCCATGGCCATGAGGAAATGCTATATATAACATGCAGTTAAGTTCAAAGGTCAAGTGGGAGTGTTAAGGGGAAGGTGAGGGAGAGAAGGGAGAAACCGTTATGAGTGGTTTTCCACAAGTGCCACTGTGAGTGCGTGTGTGTTCATGGTCGGCGTGTGGGGTGGGGGTGTCTTGCATGGGGGGTGCTTCACATGAGCATCCCCACAAATAGTCACCCTATCCACGAAATGCCCACCCTGTCCACACACAAGGCACTCTGGATTTTCCTGAAGCGCCCCATGCATGGATGGGGTGGGCAGTGCGTGTGTCATGGGAACGCGCACCCCCATGAACCATATTCACATGAGCACTCCCCCCACGTGGACGGTGGGTGTCTATGTGTGAGAGCGTTTCATGTAAAAACACCCTATGTGGTATGTGTAGCTATACGACTTTTTTTTTTTAAAGTCTCAGAAATTTTCTGTAGCATTTAGAAACATAATTGTTGTTCTCATTTGCTAATTATGGCACCAGAGCTGGTTGAAAAATAGGTTTTCAGATCCTTCCCCCCCTTCTCTCCCACTCTCTAATCCATGGCTTGATTAATTTACAAGAGGTACCTAATTTGGACAATAAATTCTTGGACAATACACCATCACTCTTGATCACGCAAGAAGGGAAGTTGTAGTTATGCAAAAGTGGTGGGTTTCACCCTTTAACAAGTGGAGGTATTCAGGGAATGAGGGCTGGTAACTTATTAATAATTCCTAGGGATGGTTTTTTTTGGCAAAATCTCGGTTCTTGGTTTTATCTGTTCTCTGTTCTCCTTTTATCGGTTCTCTCAGATCTATCTTATTGGCGGTATTGGATCTTTAAAATTGCGGTTTTCACCATTGACTTCAATGGGAAAACCACAATGTTAAAGAACTAATAATGCCAATATTGCCAAATTACCGATATTGCTGAGAACCAGTATTATCAGATATATCAGATTAGAACTAATAGCGCCATTATCGGCAGCTATCGGTTCTCGGTAATACCGAGAGTCCCATTCCTAATCATTCCTATAGCACTTTCAGTGTTTAAAGGTTGGTGAGGTAGTTTGTCATTCTTCCCATTTTACAAATGCAGAACTGAGGCTGAGAGATAGTGACTTGCCCAAGATCACCCAATGAGTTCATTTCTAACATGGGATTTAAACTCTGGTTTTTCAGATCCAAGTCATATCCATTAGGCTAAACTGACTCTCAGCTGCTAACAAGTGGGGGGTATTCTGGGAATGGATGTAGGGATGGTTATTACAGTGTGGTTGTTCCTCCTGATAATAAACTCGTATCACCTGCTTGTTGGAGTAAACCATTAGACTGAAAGCTTGAGTTTAGTTTATCATGTAAGTAACATTGTCTTCTTTCCTTTCTATGCCTGACCTCTCATATTTAATTTATTTATTTATTTAATTTCCCCCCCTGCCAATGGCAGCTCAGGATGACTCACAATATCAAAATATAAAATATAAATATAAAACAACCAAAAGATACAAAAACATAAAATAACCCCCAACCCTACACCATCCCCCCAACCACTCTCCAGCCCAAATCCCCAACCTCTTACTCACCCCTATCCCCTCACAACATCCACTTTCCCCTAACCCCCAGGGAACCCCCATATTACTCTTGGTGATGAAACACTGTGTAGTCATGAGAGTGTCACCATATTACTGTTTTAGCTTGGCAGCATGGCATTTCTTCATAAATACTTTCATTGTGGCAATGTTTGTGCTGAGCCCTTCCATAATCCTACTGAATGACTGTTGCTGTTGGTCTAGGATTTTATCTGTTAAATTAAGCCAGAATTTCCCATACTGTGGGTGAAGACTCCCAAGTGTAGTTGCTCCATTTGTAGATGGGCTTGTGAGCTGGATGACATTTGATATACTTTGCATCTCTTTGTTATTGTCTGGAATTTCAGGATTGCACTTAAGTCTCTAAATGGCATCACACCAGCAAAAAGGTTGGGAACCACCAATTTAAACCCATTTTTTAAAAAGAGAATCAAATTATATTGGTTTAGGCCCAGGTTCAGCAACATCTTTAAGTGTATGCTTACTTTTACGCATGTTTCCCAGTCTCCTTGGCATCAGTGAGATTAAAACGTAAGTTTAAGAGTCTTGTTGAATCTTGCTCTGATTATTATGGATTACCACAAATTATGATGAAAGTTGGGGAGTGAAAGAGTAAAGTGGAGTAGTTCAAAAATAATTCAACCCTGTCCACTGGAAATGTTTAAATGACCTGTATCTTTGACAACATTTGTTCTACATTCCTTATGTGCCTTATTGTGTAAACTTTCATCGAAGTGCAGGAGCAAGTAGTATGGCTGCAGGAATTTTGCCCTCAACACAGTGCCGCAGTTCGCGCAGGGGAGGAGCTGGAGGTGGGGACCCTAAGTGACTCCCTGTAGTAGTCCCATATGGATCACCCCAGCCAAGAGTCTGATGGAACCATCATCCCCAGTCAATCACAGCAGAGAAGAACAGCAAGCAGTGCTGGAGCCACTCCTCCCATCTTCCCTCCTCCCACAGAGCACAGCTGAGCATAGCTGAGGAAATCACCATTCCCCGCCCACCCCCTTCTCCTACCTTGAGAGGTGGGTGGTGTACGAAGGAGTGGGGTTTGACCTGCCCGCTGGAAGGGAGACAAGCATGGAGTTGGTGGGCGGCATTGCGACGTCAGCAGCGCAATGGAAACCAAGTCTCACGAGACGGGACTTGGGGGTAGGAGCCATCTTAGGGCGTGGCTGGAAGGAAGCCAGTCTCACTGAAGACCTTCAGGCAGGAGGGAGCAGGAGCTCCGACCTCCTTGAACGCAGTAGCGGTGCCGCAAGCCGAGCGCCCCTCCCTCCTCACCATTAACTTCAGCGGCGGAGCAAAGTGCTCCTCTGCAGCCCAGCACAGTGGAGACCCAATGTGAAGTGAGGAGGAGGCTGCGGATCGACTGCCCCTCCCCCTCTCCCCTCCATCGCCCAGAGAGAGCGGCCTAGAAAATGGGCAGTAGCCCACACCGTATCCCCATGCAATGGGGAGGAGAGGTAAGGGGACAACCAAGGGCCAGCCCAAGCGCCCACCGGTTGGGGGCAGGGCTGGGAGGCAATGGCAAGCTGAGGCAATCCTGGCCTCCCTGCAAGACAGGATGGGGGGTTGTGATGGAATCCTGAGGGACCTGGTGGGATGCCAGCACTCTCAGGAATGCTCTCTTCCTGACCAGTCTGCCACTCATTCCAGGGAGAGCAGGGAACCCACATCGCCTGATACCCGCCCCAGGACAATTAGGGAGGTTACACCTCCACTCCCCCCCAGGGGTGGCCAGAGGGGGACCCAACCATTGATCTGGGAGGGTCTCAGGACCCCCTGGCAGAGGGAGGAGGGTGATCCCCCCAACAGCAGGATGGCCCCCTCCCAACACCCAGGAGGGCAGACAGACAATCGCGCCCCCAGAACAATATAGGGATGACCCGTCACAGCCTCCATTGCCAAGGCAGGATGTTAGGCCCCCGCCAGCACCCAGGTGATGTGGGGATCCCTCATCCCCCCAGGTGGGCGACCCCATGAGGTACCCCCTCCCCACCATGGTGGGTGGGGAGGTGGCGCGATTTGTCCCCTGACAGCCAAAGTGAAGATACGCCACCCAGGTGATGTCCGCGGAGTGATCCATCATGGGCCATACTTGAACAACTGAAAGACTTCGTCGGTAGGATGGAGTCACTCAAGGTGACCATGTGAGCAATGGCGGACAGGCAGGCACATCCCAGAGAGGCACCAGCACACGGAACCAGTGCCATCGATGTCCCGCCTAACCAGTCCTCAGCGCCAACGCACATTTCGTGACCGAGCCCAAGTAGGTGCTGCTACAACTTGCAACCACATGAGTGGGAACAAGACGGCAGAGGGTGCTGCACAGGCCATGGCCGGAGCAGGCCTCCTGAGCCAACAGGGCAACAGAGGCTAGGCTGGGTGGGATCATGGGTTCCATGGCCCAAACAGTCACCCTCCGGCCCCCATATGGGGTGCACTCACAGACAGCTGCCTCAGGGCGCGGCCACGTGGGGAGCGTACAGGAAGCAGGTAGCCCAAGTGTGGGCACAAACAGGGCACCATGCCACTCTGGGGCAGTCGATCTGCTCAAGGGTGCAAGAGATCCCCATATTGGCTGGTGGTTATGCGGAAGTGAATGTCCCAATTGGGGCCCACTTGATGCAGGCCACCAGGGACAAGATATGGAAGGGAGAATACGTCGATGTGTTCTCCCTCCTCTTCAGCATCCCCATCTCGGACCCCAACTCCAAGGTGAGGGCAGGTACAAGGAGAAATTTAAGAGGCCTAAGATGGACCGTAACTGTTCGAACTGGTCAGCGGCTTTCTCGGTACTTATGGGTGTCATGTTACAGATGGCCCCTGAGCGAGCCACTGAACTGATCAAATATCAGGATATAGTTTGGAGGTCCTTTGACACGGGTAATCCCAGGGCTTGGCTGTGTTATGATGAGGCTTTTTGTACAGGTATGCCCAGGACCTATGACTGGAGTGCATGAGCAATTAGACAAGCATTCTGCACACTGACAGTGGCCACACATTGGTCAGAGGTTGGGTGGCTCCCATGAATGATCCCTTTTGGTCAGACGGGCACCCCCCCAAGGGGGCAACATGTTGGGAATATAATGGGGCTGGGAGCTGTACCTGCTCCCCCTGCTGCTTCCAGCACACCTGTTCCCACTGTGCAGGTAATCATGCAGCCTGCCACTACAATAAAGTCAGGTCACAACCCAGATCCAAGCCACTAACCAGATACTCCCAAGGGGGCCAAGCCCCGGGTGGGAGCAAGGGTCCCAACACCAGTACAACATAGGACCTTAGATAGAGCCTTACATGACTGCCCCATGTGGGGTGAGGTGCAGTATGTGGTAGAGGACTTTAGAGAGGGCTTCAGGATTCCTGCTGGTCAGATAAAGCCTCAAAAATGGGTTCAGAACCTCAAATCCGTGAAGGGTAAGGAGGACCTGGTGCATGCCAAGCTCCAAAAGGAAATAGCTGAAGGCAGGGTCGCTGGCCCTTTTAGATCCCCACCTATGACCTCTCTGCATGTGTTACCGCTGGGGATAGTACTGAAAAAGACCCCGGCTGAGTACCGGATCATTCACCATCTCTTCTACCCCAGGAGGGAGTTGGTCAACGACGCCATCCTCGAGGAACTCTGTTCTGTCTGCTACGCATCATTCGATGCGATGGTCCAAATGTCCAAGGTCTGCGGCCTGGGAGCGCTCCTAGCAAAATGCGTCATTAAGTCTGCTTTCCGCCTCCTGCTGGTCCACCCAGACAATTTCGAGCTATTGGGTTTTAAGTTCCAAGGAAGTTTTTATTTTGACAAAGCCATGCCAATGGGATGTTCCATCTCCTGTTTGACTTTTGAACGATTTAGCTCGCTTATCGACTGGTTGGGCCGCCACCAAACCCGGTCACAGTACGTCATCCATTATATTGATGACTTTCTGATTTTGGGTAGGGTGGGCACCGGGGAGTGCGACAGGCTGCTCCACACTTTCCATTCCATTGCTCACAGATTCAGAATCCCCCTTGACCCAGAAAAAACAGTAGGCCTGGTCACCATGCTGACCTTCCTAGGGATAGAAATAGACATGACCAAAGAGGAGTCACACCTTCCCCAGGACAAACTAGCCCCCCTACAAAAGGCGATCCAACAATGCCTCGCCTGTGCCAAAGTCATGGTCTGGCAACTGCAAGGACTAGTGGGTAGCCTGAACTTTGCCTGTCGGGTGATCGCTCTGGGCTGGGCATTCCTGTCCCGTCTTTATGCCAAGGTCCCAAGCAACCTGCCCCTCCACTACCATATACAGGTAATGGCAGACATGAGAGAAGATCTTTCTATTTGGAGCTGTTTCTTGTCCGCTTTCAATGGGGTGAGCCTCTGGAGGCAAAAAATGCTTTTGGAGGCCAAACTACAAGTCCAGTCTGATGCGGCTGGGTTCCTGAGATTTGGTCTGTACTTTCATGGTAGGTGGTGTGCTGCCCCATGATCCCCCTCATGGGTAGAGTGGGGAGCGACACGAGATCTCACCTTCCTCGAACTCTTTCCTATCATACTCATGGTTCACTTGTGGCCCAGGGAGTTCGCCAACAGAACTATCCTGTTCTGGTGTGACAACTTAGCAGTGGTCCATGTCATTAACAACTTGTCTTCCAAGTCCAATAGAGTAATGGGGCTGGTCAGGGCTTTCGTGCTGCGGTGCCTAAATAACAGCGTTTTGTTTACATCCAAGCACGTCTCGGGAGTAAACAATGGCATAGCCTATGCACTCTCCCGCCACCAGGTGGACTGCTTTCAAGAACTGGCACCAGAAGCCAGCGACGAGCCGAGGTCATGCCACTCCACATGTGGAGCATTGGACAGTAGAGCTGCACAAGGCAGTCCAGGGGTCATTAGCACCCAGCATCAGGGAGGCATAACTTTGGGCATTCTCTCAGTTTCAACAATTCAGAGCGGCCGAAGGTTGGGAGTTGGGTTTCCCCATACCAGAGCCTCAAGTTCTGCAGTTCACCATGTCACTGAAGGCGAGTGGCCTTTCACCAGCCACTCTAGCTGGAAAACTAGCAGCAGTCTCTTTTATCAGCAAGCTGGCAGGCCATTCCCCCCTCCGCCCAACCAAGGTTTCTTTTCCGGTAGATTGATTGAAGCCTGGGCGCAAAAGCGTGGACCCAAGGAGGACAGCAGGTTTCCCATCACCCAAGAGATACTCTTAGCATTAATGGCCTCTCTTCCACAGATTCGTTTTAATGTTTTCAAAGCCAACCTTTTTGGCGCAGCTTTCAAGTTGGCCTTCTTCGGAGCATTCCGAGTTCGCGAACTGATGGCGGTTAGGGTATTAGGGATTAGTAATGTAGCAATTCGGGACCAGTCCCTCCATATCCTCCTGTGCAGCTCAAAAACGGATTAGAGATCTTAGGGCCACACCATACTCCTGCACTGTGCGAGTTCCCCCGAACTGTGTCCAGTAGAAGCAGCCTGGTAGTACATGACCATCCACCCCAACTTGCCTGGCCCCTTCTTGATACATAGAGACGGTGCTCCCTTGACCCACCACCAATTTTCAACCATTCTTTTCCAAGCGCTGCGCACAATACACCAGCCTGCACACTGTTTCAGTTCCCACTCCTTTCGCATAGGTGCTGCAAGCTATTTAGCGGCAATTGGGCTGTCGGATGACAAATCCAGCCAATGGAGATGGAGATCGGGGGTATTCCAATCATACGTGCATACCTTGGCACGCTA